>CM060117.1:989044-1024044 GCA_030522415.1 Channallabes apus | reverse complement strand
ATGGTAGATCATTAGCTGGAGCTTAATCGGAGTAAAACTGAAGTGCTGTTCATCCCTGGTGACTCATCAAGACCTTGTGATCTGCCTGGACAATAATCCGATCACTCCTTCAGCCACTGCACACAATCTTGGAGTAACTCTGGACAATCAAAATGGACAAGTCATTTTCCCCCAAACATTGATAAGCTTACTCGTGATTTCTTCTTTACAACACCAGGAGAATTTGCCAATTTCTTTATACACAGACTACTGAGATCAGCTTGTTCAGTCCCTTGTTATATCAACACTGGACTACTGCAACTCACTCCTGGAAGGTCTGCCTCTGTCCATCAATCGTCTACTGCAGATGATCCAGAATGCAGCTGCATGTCTCGTCAACATTCCCAAGTTCTCCCACACCATCCCACTTCTCATCTAGATTGTTTTCTGTTCTGACACCTATGTGGTGTAATGAACTTCCTCTAGATGTCTATACAGAGGCCATGGGAATTTTTAAATGATGACTAAAGACCCGTCTGTTTCTTCAGTAAACTAATATCAGCTATGTTAGTTTCTACGATGATGTAGATCACATGAGTGTTCATGTATTGAAAAAACAAGTATTTAATCAAATATTGGGACTGTGTTTATAGCAGACTCAATTATATAACTCATTTATATTTATATTAGTGGCACAGCGACCTTGAGGATCATCCTGCCCGGACATGCGGCATCTCCTTATGATGATGATGATGAGATCAAAGGGGTGGAGCCTCATGACCAGCTGTCGGTCACTGAAACAGTAATGAATGATGTCTGGTCACACACACACACACACACACACACACACACACACACACACACACACACACACACACACAGTGAATGGAACATTACTATGGAAACCATAATGCATCAGAGCGAGCACATCACTATAAACCTGATCTACTATCAGAGCTGCCATTGTAGAGAATTAATCAACAGCTTCTGACCAATCAGGAGACAGAATGAACTTATCGTACACACACACACACACACACACACACACACACACACACACACACACACATGCAGGATGGAGTTTGAATGAAGCGGAGAGTCGAGTGTGTGTTAAATAAACATGTAGCTGGGAGTAAACAGTGAGAGTGTGTAAGTACAGAACGGGTGGCACGAGTCTGGAAATGAAGGTAGCTCAAAATAGGTTTCTGGTACACACACACACACACACACACCCACACACACACACACACCAAATTTGTATTTCAGACACACCATGCTGTTGCCGCTGGTAACCAGGAGGAGAGAAACGGTCAAGGACGACAAGAACAAAAATGTCGACATAAAAACATCATACCTCTGTGTGTGTGTGTGTGTGTGTGTGTTTTGTACGTGACTACAGTCTAAATATTACAAAAAAAATCTGAGTTTGATGATGTGATTATGTTGGTGTTTGTTTAGTGTGTTAGGTTGAGAAATCACACAATAATGACATTTCATTGTGTATGTGCGCGCACACACACACACACACACACACAGACACACACACACACACAGACACAGACACACACACACACACACAGTCTACTGAGTATATAGCCTAACACAGTCTCTCTTCATTTTCAGTTGCACTACATGTTTACACTCTGAGCTTCTCATTAAAAAAAAGACAAACACTTAACAGCACACACACACACACACACACACAACACTGAGCACGTGTGGTATTATTTATTAATTTTTGCTATGCCCTCGACTGAGAGTCTAACACAAAACACTGCAGTGAAGCCTGAGGAGAGACGAGAGCACACACACACACACACACACACACACACACACACATTAATTTGATGTTTAGTTTAACTATATATAACCATAAATCAGGGTATTATTTATGTATAAAAGTAAACTTTAAAAAATGCAATAGCCACATAGTTTAATTATCTTTAATTTTGACATTTAAACCTTATTTTATGTAAATCAACATTTTTGTTTTTAACAATAATCGCAGACGGCAAGTTTACAGTGTGTATATATATAGTTTTAAAAAATACACTGACATTCAGTTGTTAAGAATGACTTCAATTTTAAATTCTCTTAAATTAATTTAACTTAATAATAATAAGAATAGACTTCTAGATTATGATATTATTTTTAATTGAATGTCTACTACATCCTTTTCACGGTTTACTTCGATCCTCTCGTGTGTATTTTATCCTTTTTTGTTGTCTCAATAAAAAAATAATAAATAAATATATAGACCATTTTGCTATACTAGACTCTCGTAATACGGCGACGTGGGGAGAGAAACAAATCGCCACTACTGGGTTCACTCTGTTTATTTTGCCCTTTTTCCCCGCAGTTCCCTCTGTACAGCGTGTAGTATTATGGGATATATCCGGTCCTCCGAAGTGGAAAATGAACGTGAAGAAAACGCACTAGAAGTGTTTTCCTCGCGTTCGTTGGGATTTGAACACAAAGAAAAAGCTGCATGCAACGTTTTTGTTTAACCCTGTATAACCGCGCAGCCGGACAAACGCACGTCACCAAAGCCCGTGTGAACTCTCTCACTGACTCCTATGTGTAGAAAACCCTCAGCGCTTCATCCGCGCTCACCGGACACTACGCCCGGCAGAAAAACGCTCGATTTTAACGCCCGATAAGAGACGTTTAATGTAAATTGCTCCCATACCTTGGAGGACTTGGGGCGCGCGCTTTTTCCTGTAAACTCCATTGCGCCAGCGACTGTGTATCTGTGTGTGTATTTGTGCATCTTGTGGTCGCGCGCCTCAATAACGTGAGCAGCCCAACTAATCGATAACGGCATTGACAATGAATTTCATTATCGCTAATTATCGATTTTAGCGATTAGTTGTTGCAGCCCCAGTTTTTACAAATAAAAATTTTACTCTACAGCATCATGAGCGTCCTGTAGAAGGTTTAATTTCACTTCACGATGATCTCAAAGTCATCTCTGTGCAGCTGAACACCATATATCGTCTGATCGTACACCGTCTGTCTGCATACACACCTCCGGTCCCATGCAATTATAAAATAGTTCAGAAACCCCTGTTAGAGGACCAGGCATCATGATGGGGTCACATGATCCCCTTTAAAAAGCGTACGCATCTTCTGAGCTGTTATGACCTAAATATGAAAATGCTCTACCCCCTTTCTGTAGATTTTGAAATTCTGGGAGCTCCAGCTGGATTCAGCTTTATGATGGTTGGAGCTACACATGCTGCTCCTGTGCTTCCAGTGATCCAGACCTCATCTGCCCTCTGCACCTACTGACTCGTCCCTATGCTGAACTGGTCTTCATGTCAATTTAAATAATTTCTGTCATATTGAACTTTCACCTGCACAACACACAAGATGTTATATCATTTCTATCTGTTATCGCCCAGATGAGGATGGGTTCCCTGTTGAGTCTGGTTCCTCTCAAGGTTTCTTCCTAATGCCGTCTCAGGGAGTTTTTCCTTGCCACCGTCGCCGTCACCCTTGGCTTGCTCATCAGAGACATTTCATTCATTCGTCTCATTATTATTATCTACACATTTATCTCACACATCCACACTTCCAATTATTTTCTTTAAATTTTTGTGACCATTGTTAAAAGCGCTATATAAATAAAATTGAATTGAATTGAATTATGACCTGTGAAGGCATTCAAACAACGCCAACTTGGAAGATAAAGATCTCTTGTAGTGTAAACTCAGTTAATAGTTTTGTTAATCAGATAATTACATTCTGGTGCCTTGTGTGAGGATCTTGTTAGTGTGTTTATGGTGTAATGAAGCTAATTGAGTAAAATGGATAGAGATAATGCTAATATACAGGATGGTAATATGGCCGACCCAGATGTGTTTAGGCAAGTACATGCTGAGTTTGGTTGGGCATAACCCAACCGCTGAAATAACCTCCATGATTAGTTCATTGTACTGATGATGATGATGATGATCGTAATGCTAAAATGTGTCCAAATGATGCAAGTGTGGCGATCGTAATATCCCAAAAGGCGGGACTTTGCTAAATTAGTTAAATCCAACTACACCACCCTGGTGGGGCGCCAGGGGAATACTCCCAATAAAGACACAGGTAAGTTCCAACTATCAAAGGCAAGACTAAAAATCACCCGAGACGTGGGTATCAATACAAAAAGGATGTTTTTATTTATTAAAAACAGACAGCACTATTTGCTCCCAAAAAGACACAGAGGAAATACACACTTTTCTTTGCCATTACATAATAAAAACACTCCTCAAAAAGGGAGGGAAAGGGGAAAAAGGGAACAAAGACTGACAGGACACAGCAGGCCGGCTGCAGCTCAGAAAATCATCCAAAACCCACCCAAATTCACATCAAATTAGATGCCATGCATTAACTACAAGAAAGGATTGTGTTGGTACACTTGCAATTGGTGAAGCACACACCCCAAACGCATGCAGCCAGCTTCCCCTGTCCTGCACCATGCCTGGCTCCTGATCAAAACAATAAGGAAAGAAAAAGAACACAACGCCAACATGCACACACAGAACTAACACAAAGTCTACACAATCCACACTGAACAATAATCACATCAAACAAAAGAAAGGATATAAACAAACAATTTCACAGACTCAGTAGTATATAGACAAAGGCACCAAGTCGTTTCCCGGTCCTATATACGACCGAGACCGGTACCTAAACACACCAAATTAACATAACAAAAAGAGACAACAACAACACAAACACTTGCACCATCACAACATAATACACAAAGCAGACATGCAAAACATCTCCATCCACACAAAACAAGAATAAAAGCCAATCAAAAATAAAAATAGAAAAACAAAAGAAACTTAACAAGCATGCACACCGTAGCTACCAGCCCAACTGCCTACAAAGCAGTCGAGTCGCAAGCAAGCAGTCTTCTTACTCATAAGCAAAACAGCAATGGCGTCGCCAATAGCATTTCAACTAGATAGAAGGCGAAGGAATTATAATGTTCCACTTCACTCCTAATACGAGGAAAATATCCACATTAACATCAGTATATTGACCACATGGAAAGAAGAGACAATATACTTACTTGGGTTAGACAATGAAGCATGAAGCTGTATGATTACTCACTGCCGATGCCCAGCTCAATCTACCGCCCAGCATTCTCATCCTGCTAGCGCCGCTGTCACTATAACAATACACTAAATGGGTTTACTGCCAAAGTGATAAAGAATTTTACTGTAAATACCGGCATACCTAAAAGCGCGCTGCGCCACGAATAATCCACACACCCATGCCGCCAACTCCACTAGAATGAAACTGTAAATGGTGTCAATTAGCATTAAGCTATTCACCTAGCTACGTAGTCAACAGAATCCAAGCCTACCTTAACAACCAGGAACCAGGAACGAAAAGGGACACGCCCAGTTGAAGAGGACCCAGACACCACAAACATGTCACCACCAGTCAAAATAAGAGTCCTTAAATAGACTGTGTTCCCTTCATTAATCTAATAACCACACCCCCAGCTGAATCACAAATAAACAACCACTTACCCTGCTACATTCTATCCCCTATTTCTTTAATCGGCGTCCCGACGATGACTAAATGACCCATACCCTTAGACTACTCCGTATCCATGTCCCATGGCCTAAACCAAACAGAAATATTATTTGAGACAGGGCTTGGTGTTGTAGCAGTCCTCATGCCTTCGGCTGCAGCACGTGGTAACCGATGCAGATTTGAATGATGGCCCGCGGTAATCCGCCCTGTTCTCCGCAAAGAAATACTCGAACCACCTAATGGACCCCCTGACACAGGCCCTGGTGATGCACTTACTACAGAATTAGGAGCCTCAAGGCCCCCAATAACCATGTTCCCCTCGTTACCACTTACAGGCCTACTTGGTAACCTAATAGTATCCCGGGGAACCTGTACCTGGGGAATGTGTACCGGATGAAATTCTGGCACTACCATAAACAAATCAGTTTCTTCCCCTAAAACTTCTGCCGTTGGCACATTACTCTCCAAAGGGGGGGAAACGGGTGGAGACTGAAACTTGACCATCCTTCCGGATACGGGCCTTCAAGGCAGACCGATGGACACATCTAACCTTCCCCAAGTCATCCACTGACGCGATGGCATATACTGCCCTACCATCCTTGGGGGCCCTTATCACCTGATACACCACAGGGCTCCACAGATCCTGAATCTTATGACGACCTCTGGCGCCATACTCACGCAGATACACCAACTGACCCTCCCCCAGTGGTGCATCATGGACATGGGCATCATGTTGTGCCTTACGACGGCCTGCCGCAGCTTCCAGTCGCCCCCGTGCCCCCTCAAATGCCACCCGAAGCCTAGCCTGATGTTCCCTCATCCACTCATGCACACCACCAACTCCAACCTCCTGGGCTCTACCCAAGAGAAAGTCCACAGGGAGCCTGGGTTCTTGCCCAAACATTAAAAAGAATGGGGATTCACCGGTTGTCTGATGAGGGGTAGTGTTATAAGAAAATAGCACTTGTGGGAGGCATGAGGCCCAGTCCCTTTTTCTGGACACAGGTAGGGCACGCAAAAGATTGTGCAACGTCCTATTAAAACGCTCGCACTGCCCATTCCCTGCCGGATGGTAAGGAGTGGTACGAGATTTTTCCACCTTATACAGTGCACAAAGCTGCTGTACTAAGGAGGACTCAAAATTACGGCCCTGATCAGAATGAATCCGACTAGGGACACCAAACTTGTAGAACCACTCCCCCACCAAAACCTGGGCCACTGTCTCTGCCCGTTGGTCTCGTGTAGGTACCGCCAATGTAAACTTTGTAAAAACATCCGTTATTACAAGCACATTTTCCAATCCTGATCGGGTGCGTTCTAACACAGTAAAATCAAGGGCCAATATTTCATTCGGCCTCGAGGCCAACAAATGGCCCATAAAGCTATTGGGAAGATGTGTATCCTTTGAAACCTGACACCTCTCGCACTCTCGACACCATTGTACCACATCAGCTGTCAGGCCAGGCCAAAAACAACGCTGTCGCACCAACTGAGTGGTCCGTTCCACCCCCTGGTGCCCGTGCTCCTGGTGTAACTGTGTCAGTAACTCATGATGCAATAGTGTGGGTAACACCACTTGCAGCACCTCTTCTCCCCCATCCGAACGAAACACTCGGCGGTACAATACCCCGTCCTGCTCACACAGCCGACCCCACTGTCGCAAAAGAGTCACCACAGCCTTGGGTAACCGTCGACGTTCCTCTAAATTAGGTGGGGCTCCTCGCCTCCAAAACCTTAGCACCTCACCTATAACGGGGTCCTCATCCTGTAAGGACTGCATATCTACAGCCAAACCCGGAAGCACCATGACTGCTGCTTGAGAACCCATCTCACCAGCCTGCTGTACCACAGTGGGAAGCGCTGTACCAGGCAGTACCTCCGCCAACTCACCCTGACTGGAGGGACCCTGTCGCGAAAGAGCATCCGCATTCTGGTTGCTTCTCCCAGAACGATACCTTAGCTCAAAATCAAAAGAGGCCAACTGAGCAGCCCACCGCTGCTCTGTGGCCCCAAGCTTAGCGGTAGCCAGGTGGCTGAGGGGGTTATTATCAGTAAAGACGACACACCTCTGCCCCAGCAGATATTCTCTAAACTTTTCAGTCATGGCCCACTTGAGCGCCAAAAATTCCAACTTCATGGAACTATAGTTTGACATATTGCGCTCAGTAGGCCTAAGGCTGCGACTAGCATAGGCTATGGGCCGCACCTGCCCTCCCTGTTCCTGGGACAGAACTGCTCCCAAACCTCCATGACTAGCATCTACCTCCAAGATAAAGGGAAGGGAGAAATCAGCATAAGCCAATATTGGGGCAGAAGTGAGCCTGCTCTTCAGTTCCTCAAAGTTCACCTGGCACTGCTCTGTCCAAGCCACCCCA
Source organism: Channallabes apus (assembly GCA_030522415.1). Taxonomy (NCBI): domain Eukaryota; kingdom Metazoa; phylum Chordata; class Actinopteri; order Siluriformes; family Clariidae; genus Channallabes; species Channallabes apus. The sequence continues at coordinate 1,016,149 of CM060117.1, read as the reverse complement.
AACCTCGACTCTGCTCGAACCCTGGACTTACGACCCGCAAACTCAGCTACCAGACGGTGTAAAGGGGCTGCCAACTTGGCAAAGCCCTCTACAAACCGCCGATAATAACTGGCAAACCCCAGGAACGACCGAAGCTCTGCCACCCGCTTAGGGCATGGCCATTGTTTCACCGCCTCTGTCTTACCTGGGTCTGTCGACACCCCCTTGGCTGAGATTATATGTCCCAAATAACTTACCTCCTGTTGGAAAAATGCACACTTGACTAACTTAGCCTTTAGCCCCTCTCGCTCCAGCCGACTCAAAACCACCTCCAACCTATCTAGATGTTGTGCCACGGAAGAAGAAAACACCACTATGTCGTCCAAGTATAAAAGCAGGGACTGGCACTGCTGATCCCCAAACAACCTCTCCATCAACCTCTGGAAGGTGCCTGGGGCATTGCAGAGCCCAAACGGCATGCGATTCCACTCAAACAGACCGAAGGGTGTACAAAAGGCCGTCTTATGTCTATCCGCCTCAGTAACAGGAACCTGATTGTAACCACTGGCGAGGTCCATGGTAGAAAACCACCTGGCCCCCGTCAGTGAATCCAAGGTTTCTTCTATCCGTGGCAAGGGAAAGGCGTCTTTTCGAGTTTTTGCATTCAACTGGCGGTAATCAATGCACATGCGCAGCGTACCATCCTTTCTTTTTTGGCATACGGACTACAACTCTCTCTAATAATGTTAGTTTCTAGTAGCTGGTTTATGTGTGTTTTTACCACATCGTACTCAGACGGCGGTATCCGCCGGTGCCGTTGACGAACTGGGACCGAATCTGTCAAGGGGATGTCATGAGAAAGGATCTGGGTACATCCCAAATCACCTTCATGTGCAGAAAAAACAGTATGGAATTTCAACAACAGAGATCTTACCTGGTCCTGTTCAGACTCGGACAACACAGACAGATTGAGACTCTTAATCTGGTCCGCTACTGAAGGAAGAACAGCAGAAGTCTGTGAATTCATGGACACAGAAACTGAATTACATTCAGAAACACCACGGAGCAAGCTTACAATAAATGCATGATGCAAGGTGCCCAAAACAGAGTTTCGAAACAACATTACATCAGTCTTACCTACATTGACGACAGGTACATAGACTGTGCCCCGGGTCACTCGCATTAAGGCAGCGGATGCCAACAATCCGGCAGGCAGCCCAGTTTCAAGAGGTTCAAAAAACACGGTTTCCCCAGCAAAGTGCCCAGAACAGGTAGCAGCCACCACTTTCATAGTGCCGCCTGGAATACGACAAGCATTACGACCCCGCAGTCGTACCCTTCCAATCCTGCTTTCTTGAGGGGTGGCATCTACCTCATGACAATGTTGCAATGCTTGGACCACCAACTGAGAGGCCCCTGACACAGATGGTGCATCAAAAAGGGCAGCACCATGCAACCCAAAGAGCTCCTGATAACACCGACTTAAAACATTCATCCCCAAAATCCCAGGGACTCGAGCACCAGTCCCCTTTGGGGGATCTCTAACAACCAATATGCCACACCCTGGAATTACCTGGCCGCAAAGCTCAACGTCCAACTCAACATAACCAACATATGGAATTAACGACCCATTTGCTGCCTGGAGCTGCAACCAACGACATGCCCTGAGACGATCCTGGCCCAATGGTACAAATAGTTCCACAAAACAACTTTCCGTTATCATAGATACCATAGAGCCAGTATCGATCAAACAGGGTACCTGTACACCTCCCATACAAACAACAAGGTGCGGACATGACGCCATTAAATGTGGCAAGGGAGCTAACATCATTGAGTCATGATCTTTCCCTACCGAACGGTGACTCAGCAGCTCGGTGGGACCTAGTTTTCCGACGGCTGAGCAAAAGTCTGTCCCACCCTCGTCGAAGAAGGTGACTCACGGCGAGCTAGGGATGGAGCACGTTCCCCATCACATTCACGAGCAAAGTGACCTGGTTTTTGGCACCGGTGACAAAGTAACACTTCAGCACGGGAGGGCCGGCGAACTCGCTGAGGAAACCACATATCTGCAACACTCCGATTAAGTCAATCCAACTGCTGCTGCTGCGATTTCAACATCTCCCGCAACTCGCTCAGCTCTGATTGAGAATGCCCCTGCACTCCATACTGGATGCCATATGCCATTGGGACGGACTGACTCCTACCCCTCGCCCCTCCTGGCATCCCTTCTCGTTCCCACCTAATTGCTTCCCCCCGTACCTCCAACAAGGTAATGGCGGGCTGACGACGAACTAGTTGCTTCAATTCCCGGCGGAGAGCACTATCAGCAACATACTCCACAAACTGATCACGCAACACAATGTCAGAATTAGGAATAGCATCAGGCGACTGTTGTTTAACCCTCTCCAAGAGAGACATCAAGACCAGGGAAAACTCTAACAAAGATTCCCCATCCTGTTGTTTCCTGGAGAAAAAGGCTTCTTGGAGCGCTACATACGACTGGGAGCAACCATACAGCTCGCGTAAAATCACAATAATCTTGTTCGGATCTCCCCGTTCCCCACTGGGACGATGTCTAATCTCCTCCCGGGCTTCACCTTCCAAGTGGTCAAAGAGAAAAAATGTCTTATCAGCTTTAGACAAACAACGAACCCGCATACATGCTTCAGCCTCTTCCACCCACTCCTCAAGGCCTATACCCAATTTGCCACTAAATTTTGGACACCGCCGATCCCTAGGCACAAAAACAAACCGTTCCGGTACCTGAAAATCGACCTCAGCTGGCTGGTATGGGCCAGGTGTGGTTACAGCAGCAACAGGGACAGTATTGGAGCCAGAAAACTCACGCTCACGACGCAAACGGTCATTGTCCGACCTCAACTGGGCCACTAGTTCTCGCAACTCCTGCAATTCATCCTCCATACTTGCCCACGAAATCTAAACGCACACTGCTGTTTTGCTTATAGAAAAAAGACAAGTAGAAAGAAAAACACAACAATCACCACAAAATATACATATACCCACGCCTCAAAGAGAATCTGCCTTACCAGGTGGATCCTGCCGACTACGCCAAAATGTGGCGATCGTAATATCCCAAAAGGCGGGACTTTGCTAAATTAGTTAAATCCGACTACGCCACCCTGGTGGGGCGCCAGGGGAATACTCCCAATAAAGACACACAGGTAAGTTCCAACTATCAAAGGCAAGACTAAAAATCACCCGAGACGTGGGTATCAATACAAAAAGGATGTTTTTATTTATTAAAAACAGACAGCACTATTTGCTCCCAAAAAGACACAGAGGAAATACACACTTTTCTTTGCCATTACATAATAAAAACACTCCTCAAAAAGGGAGGGAAAGGGGAAAAAGGGAACAAAGACTGACAGGACACAGCAGGCCGGCTGCAGCTCAGAAAATCATCCAAAACCCACCCAAATTCACATCAAATTAGATGCCATGCATTCACTACAAGAAAGGATTGTGTTGGTACACTTGCAATTGGTGAAGCACACACCCCAAACGCATGCAGCTAGCTTCCCCTGTCCTGCACCATGCCTGGCTCCTGATCAAAACAATAAGGAAAGAAAAAGAACACAACGCCAACATGCACACACAGAACTAACACAAAGTCTACACAATCCACACTGAACAATAATCACATCAAACAAAAGAAAGGATATAAACAAACAATTTCACAGACTCAGTAGTATATAGACAAAGGCACCAAGTCGTTTCCCGGTCCTATATACGACCGAGACCAGTGCCTAAACATACCAAATTAACATAACAAAAAGAGACAACAACAACAACACAAACACTTGCACCATCACAACATAATACACAAAGCAGACATGCAAAACATCTCCATCCACACAAAACAAGAATAAAAGCCAATCAAAAATAAAAATAGAAAAACAAAAGAAACTTAACAAGCATGCACACCGTAGCTACCAGCCCAACGGCCTACAAAGCAGCCGAGTCGCAAGCAAGCAGTCTTCTTACTCATAAGCAAAACAGCAATGGCGTCGCCAATAGCATTTCAACTAGATAGAAGGCGAAGGAATTATAATGTTCCACTTCACTCCTAATACGAGGAAAATATCCACATTAACATCAGTATATTGACCACATGGAAAGAAGAGACACAATATACTTACTTGGGTTAGACAATGAAGCGTGAAGCTGTATGATTACTCACTGCCGATGCCCAGCTCAATCTACCGGCCAGCATTCTCATCCTGCTAGCGCCGCTGTCACTATAACAATACACTAAATGGGTTTACTGCCAAAGTGATAAAGAATTTTACTGTAAATACCGGCATACCTAAAAGTGCGCTGCGCCACGAATAATCCACACACCCATGCCGCCAACTCCACTAGAATGAAACTGTAAATGCTGTCAATTAGCATTAAGCTATTCACCTAGCTACGTAGTCAACAGAATCCAAGCCTACCTTAACAACCAGGAACCAGGAACGAAAAGGGACACGCCCAGTTGAAGAGGACCCAGACACCACAAACATGTCACCACCAGTCAAAATAAGAGTCCTTAAATAGACTGTGTTCCCTTCATTAATCTAATAACCACACCCCCAGCTGAATCACAAATAAACAACCACTTACCCTGCTACACAAGCAGAGGTGTCTCAGTTCAGTGTTTTTTATGGAAATGTTAACACTCTAGAGCGTGATTTTAAAGATTTCACTAATAGTACCTTAAATAGGGAAGGCAGGCCGCAGACGCTAGATTGGCAGGGATGGAAGGTTACTTCCAAAAGGCCATGTAAAAACTGGAAAATACTTTTTTGCGAAGAGATGCTGTGTGGGAGAGGCAGATGAAAAAGTTGTGTCTCTCTAGTGCCCCCAGTCTACACAGACTACCGTCCCGTGCGGCATCACCTCCATCTACACTCCTTTCTCCTAGGACTCCAATTGCTGAACCCAGAGGAAATGTACCACCCCAATCCATCAGCATCACCGGCAACGGGTCTCCGTCCGTTACAACATGTTCACCTAACTTGCTTACCTCCTCAAGTATGCTGGCTACGTCCTCCTTTTGTGCTCAACCACCCATCTGCTTGGAATTTCCAATGTTTGGCAATTAAAACTACCTGGAGATCAGGCCACTCCCCAGCGTGGAGCTCATCGGAACGTTCAACACAGTACTGCGATGACCTGCGCTGAGCTGATGGAAGGCGGAAAAGTCCAAGGTTAATGTTTGTGAGTCTGTCAAAACGGCCTTTATGTCTGCGTTTCTTCCAGATGACTACCTCACTGAAGTGGAGGACAAAAACTAAGGTCACTGGTGTAACAGCCTGGACAACGCCTGAGAGACTTCTTCTATGATTCTAGAGCCCTCTGCCTAAAATGGAGGCCTGAAGTTTATTGGCAGAAGGTGGGATCTCAGCATGGCAAAGAGAAGAGCAAGAAAGGAGATACCGCCCAGAGTTCTGAGAAGCATCTACTGTAGCTGGTCTCTCCATTGCTCAACCCAATTCAGCCCCCTCTTTTCAATGTAATGAAAAGATAGTACAATGTAATTGATACAGATGTTAACCTAGCCATGTCAGATTCGAACCTAGAATACTTTACTCCCCCTGAAGAGAATGAACTAATTTCACTCATCTCTTCTGCAAATTCATCAACCTGTATATTAGATCCTATACAGACACATTTTCTTAAACAGATAGTACCAGTAATAACAGAACCGCTGTTGAGAATAATTAATTCCTCACTCAGCATTGGTTATGTTCCAAAATCTTTTAAATTAGCAGTTATCAAACCAATAATTAAGAAACCTGACCTCGACCCCTGCCAGCTGTCCAATTACAGGCCAATATCAAACCTCCCCTTTATCGCTAAGATTCTGGAAAAGATAGTAGCGGAGCAGCTATGCTCATTTCTACATAGAAATGGCATACATGAACTGTATCAGTCAGGATTTAGGCCTCATCACAGCACAGAAACAGCACTCGTTAAAGTAGTAAATGACCTCCTATTGGCCTCTGATCAGGGTTGTGTAACTATTCTTGTATTACTCGACCTCAGTGCAGCTTTTGACACCATTGATCATGCTATTCTTCTTCACAGATTAGAAAATGTAGTAGGAATTAAGGGTACAGCCCTCTCCTGGCTCAGATCCTATTTGACCGATCGTTATCAGTATGTAGACTAAAATGGTGATTATTCTGCATGTTCTCTAGTGGAGTTTGGCATTCCGCAGGGTTCAGTTTTAGGCCCACTGCTTTTTTCCCTTTACATGCTTCCTCTGGGCAACATAATCCGTAAGCATGGTATTAATTTTCATTGTTATGCTGACGACACATAGTTATACATCTCAACAAAACCTGATGAGAAAAACCAGCTTACTAAAGTTGAGCAATGTGTGCAGGACATAAGAAATTGGATGCTAATTAACTTCCTTCTGCTTAATCCGGATAAGACAGAAGTCCTAGTCATAGAACCTCATACAGCTAGGAGTAAAATCTTAGGTCACACCGTAACTTTAGATGGCCTTTCTGTTCCATCAAGTCCAACAGTAAAAGACCTCGGCGTGATTATAGATTCCAGCCTTTCATTTGAAGCTCATGTTGATAATATCACCAGGATAGCATTCTTAAATGGTCTCGCGCCGCCGTATCTGAGCGAACTGCTAGTGTCTTACGATCCGCCACGCCTACTTCAATCAAAGGATGCAGGCTGCTTGTCAGTACCGCGTATTATGAAAAATACAGCTGGGGGCAGAGCTTTTTCTTACAAAGCCCCAAAATTATGGAATAGTCTTCTAAATAGTGTTCGGGACTCAGACACAGTCTCAGTGTTTAAGTCTAGGCTAAAAACCTATTTATTTAGCCAAGCATGTTTATAAATAGATTTGCCATAAGGTAAAGGAGCAGATCTGGGGGACTCATGGACGTAGAGTATTATGGTGAACTGGTATGTTTAGATGCTGTCTTCCTCACTCTCATTTGATCACTCAGGTTTGTTGACTGTGAGGTGATTGTTTGCTTTACATCTCAGTTCCCCCTCATGTTTGTGTTTCCTTCTGGCTCTCCCTTTTAGTTATGATGTCATAGTTAGTCCTGCCGGAGTCCCTGCTTGCACTCTACAGTAAATATACATTCACTTTATACATTATTTGACTGTGACCATACCTAACTGCCATCTCTCCTCTTCTTCTCTTCCTCCCCCTCTTTCTCTTTCCTCTCTCCCCCTGTCTCCCCCTTTCACTCTCTCTCTCTCTCTCTCTCTCTCTGTCGAGCTACACGTGTCATTGCTGAGCTGCCAGTGATCCAGACTCCCTCTGCCCTCCGGACCTGTCTGATCCATCCTGGTGCCCCGTTTCTGGTTGGAGGTCTCGTCGCATGGATGCCCCGTGTGTCTCTTTCGGATGCGTCTGGTGTCTGGGGATGATTCTCTCTACTTAGAAGATGGTTTTGGCCTCGACTGGTGTTAGCAGCTGTTTCTCTGAGGACTTGACAATTCGATAGTTCAGGACTGGAACTTTCTACAAGTCTATCTGAGTCTCCAATAACTACTGGACTCCATTTTAACATCAATTAACATCAACTATTATAGCTGAACTGCTGCCACCTAACACACTGTATAAATGCAGATCATTTCCTGCTATCTGTTTCACCCAGATGAGGATGGGTTCCCTGTTGAGTCTGGTTCCTCTCAAGGTTTCTTCCTATTACTCATCTCTTGCCACTGTCGCCCTCGGCTTGCTCACCAGGGACTATCTGACCATTTTGATTCATACACATTCACATTCCATACAAACTTAAATAATTCTTCTGATTGTGTGAAGCTGCTTTGAGACAATGTCAATTGTTAAAAGCGCTATACAAATAAAATTGAATTGAATTTTCTCCTAGTACTGGTGCATGTGCAAGGAACTGGTATATGTTGCCAGGCCACAGTTGTAAATAAGAAACCTTTTCTTAATCTGTCTTGCCTGATTAAATAAAGGTAAATAAAAAAAATAAATAATAAAAAAAAATGAGGTGATGGCAGTGCTGGATACGGGGAGCACTTACACTCTCATGCATAAGAGTCTGTGGTGACAGCTGTGGGAACGAGCTCCTGGAGACGTCCTTCTGCCCTCCACAGAGGTTAATCATGGCAGACGGTAAGATACACCAGGCAAAAACTCACAGCAGAATCAACTAGAAGTGGCATGACAGGCTGTGTCATTGATACCTATATCATGAGGAACGATCACCTGGTGTTTCCACTTCCACTGGGACTCGACTTTCAGACGGCTATGAGGGGGTCATCTCAGGGATCTCTCAGGGAAGAAACGTCTTGAGAACAGAAGGCAGACTCACTTAACATCCTTTCCTGCCTCTGCCTGCCAACCCTGACCCATCTACAAAGGCTGCCTGGTTCCACACTCGCGCCCGCGCTACCTCACTCTTGTACTACGTGTTGCCACCAAGTTGTTACCCCCCCATATTCCTCTGACCTACCTAGTGACCTGTGGGAGATATCTGAAGGTCCAACAGGAAGTTGTTGCAGTTGTAACTATCTATGTAGCGCAGCAACATAAAAGGGGCATTTTGTAAGGGCAGGTATTAAACTAATAATTGTTTAAATGCACCTGCACCTTAAAAATGTACCCTGATATGTTTATCTGTCCCTTGCCTGTGCTTGGTTCCGGGTGGAATTTCGCGAGAGGGTGCCGCCTGATCGCGAGAGGACGCTGATCACATGATTCCCTTTAAAAAGTGTACGCGGGGAGAAGGAAGAGGTGTAGAAAAATATGGTTGATCAGCACGCTGTTTTTGTTACCATGCAACGGCGGAGGATTATCTTGAGAGCCATTACGACCTGCGAAGGCGTTCACTCGTGGGATTATATCTCTCTGGATTTTCCCCAGCAGACGTCTTCCCAGGAGAAAACCGATTTACAATAAATAAAACAACACAATTAAACATTTCAAGTTACATCTCTTGAACTTCAGATTAAATTCTTCACCAAGCTTGAAAAAAGGGGAAACAGGGAACACAAGGGGTTTAATCTCACCGCTCTTAATCAGAACGTCTCCAAGCTGAGCGCTAAAACCTGCTCACTGTTCGCTCACTGAGCTGCTGATTTACAGCAGATTAGATTCAAAACCAGTTTTCTGTTTTTCCCCTTCGTTCTTTCTGCTCATTTAATTCCAGTCTCCTATAAACTACCTATTGTTCTTTTTCCCTCCAAAAACTGACTCCACCTCCTGCCGTCTTGTTTAGGCCACACCCCCAATATGGCTCAGCCAATGAAAAAATTGCTGAAAAAAAGGAAAAACAATAAAAAACATGAAACTAGATTAAAATTCCAAATCAAACACATTGTGATTCTAAATATTATTTTCAATACTTTTTATTTGTACATTTTATTTATAACATGACAATCGTGCTTTATCATATGACACCATAAAATACAGATCCTGTGTGTGTAACATGTTATAGGCAGTGTAACAGTTAAAAATATACAAAACAAGATTATTTTATTACTAGACATAAATTCTATCTGTTATAATCGTTTTTAAATGTTTTTAATATATATATATATATTTATATATATTTTTATAATCATTGTCACTTCTAGTAAGATATGTGCTTCGGTTTCAAAAATCAAAATATTATTGCAGAAAAAAAAACAGCATTTTTTTTTAATGTTCCAACATTTAGACAAAAACTTCCAGAGTATACAGACGTCCACAGGTACATGTTTAACACGACACCGTTTTACGAAAAAGCTCCAGAGAGAGAAACAGGAGGTTTAATACAAATCTCACAGGACGTAGCCGTTTCACATTTCATAGGTGCTTCTGTCTGAAGAGTAAACAGTTTCTGATTAAAACTCATCTTTCTCACGTAGCTGCCGCAAAACGCAAACTAACACGATCGTAACCCTGCCCATTTATGCATAACTTTGCTTAACTCCACCCGTTTCCCCACTAAGTCCACTTAACCCCACCCATTTCTGCCTAAATCTACTTAACTCCCCCATAACTAAATATTATAAACTCTGCTGCTCCGCACAGGGAAATAAAACCTTCAAGCTTTCTCAACAAACAAACTGCAGCAAAACTCACTTTCTCAATCTAAAACTCAGAAATCTAGAACATTTGTGCTTTTCCAGAAAATTCACCAACGTTCGTCATTGTAAACTTTCACTGAGGTGCTAATACTTATTTGTTTATTTGTTTCACAGATATGGTCTAAGAGTTTGGCACATAAATAAACTTCACCTTCACATCAGATTCACCACCATTTATGATGCATAATGTGTGTATGTTATAATATTACAAATGTTTATAGAGAATTTAATGAGAATGATTGATTCATTCATCTTCTATACCGCTTTATCCTGTATTTAGGGCCGCGGGGGCGGAGCCTATCCCAGGAGACTCTGGGCACTAGGCGGGGTACACCCTGGACAGCGTGCCAATCCATCGCAGAGCACACACACACACATTCACACACTATGGTCAATTTGGGAACGCCAATTAGCCTAATCTGCATATCTTTGGACTGTGGGAGGAAACCGGAGTACCCGGAGGAAACCCACCAAGCACGGGGAGAACATGCAAACTCCATGCACACAGAGACGGGAATCGAGCCTGGCCGGGGAATCAAACCCGGACCCTGGCGGTGCAAGGCGACAGTGCTGACCACTACACCACCGCACCGCCATGAATGAGTTAATTAATTATAGATTAATTAAAAATAGATTAATTAAAAAAAGAAAAAAATATATTTTTCTTTTGTTTTTTAAACATAAGTAGCCAGAAAATGTATTCAGGTAAATTTGGTTTCTTTCAGGTGAAATTATTATTTAGGTATGTAAAAATCCTAGTGAATCAGAACACATTTTAGCTAATGAAATAAAAAAGATTAATTATACTGTTCATCATAAAAGATAATTTGGACATTTAAAGTTGAAATTCAGTTAATGTATTTTTTCTTTAATATGTTTTTTTTTTTTTGATTGTGAATGTTTACACACAGTGGGACAATTTAACTACCAATAGACCTAAGAACTTTTAGTTCCAAATTATTTTTATTATATCTTATTTCATTTTTATTTGGCTGTTTGTATTTTTAAATGTTATCCTGTAAAATCAGAATACAGGGAATAAATAATATAGTGTTTTACGCCAGAGCTGAGCAAGATGATGATTATTAATTAATTTGTGTAAAGAAATCAAATATGACTGGCTAAGACCAATACATGGACTATTTATTTATTTATTTATTTATTTATTGCATCAGAGATGTGTTCTGATTGGCCAGAATTGAGTCTTAATTAAATCCAAGTTTTTGTGGATGTTGTTCCTGAATTTCTTTTCTCAGATTGGCATCAATATAAAGTGCTAAAATTTTTACTGAGCGGTTTTTTTCTTTTTTTTAAATAAATTTGTCATGATTTTTTGACAAATAAATTTCAGGCATCATGAGTTTAGTTCATTTTTACTGAATGTGATTTGAATCCTTTCATCGTTCATCAGGAGATCCCGAGATTTTCTCTTCATCTCAGAAGCACGTGAGCGTAAACAGGACGACAGCAACTGATCGAGAGACGGACACTGATGCTAAAAACCCTGTTTTCTCTTTATTCTATTTATATTTTCTGTATATTTAGTACTTTTTTTTACCCTGTTCTTTGTTATCTACACACTGAATGGCATAGATTTATATGTTTTTGCTTTTTGGTCCTCGATCACAACATTAAAGTACAAAACATCCTAAAAAGTCTCTAAAAACAGCTTTGATCACACGTGTGGATTTTCTAGCATTTTTTTCTTCTATTTTGCAGAAAAATAAAATAGTAACAGTCTCTCTAACAAAAATATCCGATGATGATTGAATGAGTCCCAAGGGCTTTGTGTTTGTGCATCATATTAGAGAATAACGCTCGTCAATACAGTTTAATAAGGTCTTTCATTTCTTATTTTTTTTCTGTGCATTTTAGAGCTTTTTTCCCTCTTTCAGTCTGCGAGGCGCCTTGCTCAGATATTCAGCTTTAACATCACAATAAACTGATCAAACCTTTTAAATATTAATAGAATATTCAAGAAATACTTGTGCACAATAAATACTTATATCTTAAATTATGGTAAAAAATGCCACAAAATACCAGAAATGCAAAAATGCTGAAAAATACAAAATATTAGAAAAGAGCATTATGGACAAAATAAATAGCAAAAAAATTTTTAATAAAAATGAATAAAAAAAATATAAAAAAATTTACTACAAAATATACAGAAAATGTAAAATAATACTGGAAAATGCAAAAAAACTAAATTAATTACTGAAAAATCCTGCAAATAAAAAAAAGTAAGTAATAATAAATAAATAAAATGCGTGAAAATCTACTTAATACAGAAAACATTAACCGTATGAAAAAGTGCTGAAATTAGCTGAAAGTGATGATATTATTGTGCACATTGAAAATGCCGTTATCGCACATCAGCCTGGACGGACCTTCTGTGATTTTACACACGGGTTTAACACGATCAACAGATTTACTCGCGTACAGAACGCTTTTTAAAAATACAATTCCTGTCTTTTTTTTTTTTTACACTAACACACATTGCATTCACATTCTAACCTCTACACTGACATCTGCAACGGGCAAAAACAAACAAACGGTTCCACATTATTATTATTATTATTATTAGATTGGATGGTAATTGGCCCCTGGAGGTAGATGACTCTATTACTGTAGAAAGATGGAAGTCCTCTGTGCTGCTGCTCTGTGATTGCTCTTGGTCCGGGGCGTTTATGCGCTCGGTGATTGCTCTCGGTTCGGGGTGTGTGTGTTGCTCGGGAACACGCTGATTGCGTTTTCACCCTGTTGCTGCTGCGGTTCAGCCTTGTTCTCCTGAGATCGCTCCGACTTCCCATCCTGAGTCACAAACACAGACATCACAGACTTAACTATTATTCTGATTGTTAATTTCACCTTAAATATATATATATATATATATATATATATATATATATATATATATATATATACACACAAAGCTACATAGGCCAAAAGTATGTGCACCCCTGACCATCACACCCATATGTGGTCCTTAATCAAACTGTTACCCAAAATCCTGAAGCACACAACTGCCTCCTCGACATCAGTGTCTGAGCTCTCTAATGCTCTCGTAGCTGAATGAACACAAATCCACACAGTCACGCTCCAACCTCTACTGGACCGCCGTCGGAGGGACTGATGGTCAGGGGTGCGCATACTTTTTTCCCAAGCTTAAAATATTGTTAAAACACTGATGTGAACCAATTAATGCTTGTGCTTTAGAACTTGTTGGATTCACACTTCACATTCAGGATTCTGGTTGGTGAGAAGGTGTTGATTAATTATCTTTAACAGCAGCTCTAACAATAGTGCAGCTGCAAATCACTAATCTTGATCGAGTGCGCTTCAGTAAAGTTTCGGTAAGTTCTCCCACATCTTCAGCAGAGAGAAAGAGAATTATTTTTTGTCTTATTAACTTCAATAGACAGAATAAAGAGAGACTGGTGAGGGAACGAGTGTTTATAGCTGCTATAACGTACGTGACAACAACACTGAATGTTACCGTAACTGAACTAAAGGTAGGATTTTATTCTTTAATGGATAAAAAATACAAACTGCTGCGTTGTGAGAGGAATAAAAGACTTATTACAGGAAAATAATCAACTTCAGGATGAATAACTTAACTTCAGTTTAATGTATTTTAGTGAAGATTTATGGAATCTGGTTGTGACAGTAGAACCCTGGTTCCTGCTGGATGAATCTGACAGTTTGAAGCAGAACGTATCTCCTGCTGTGGTGTGAGATGATTAGTCACAGTTACCTCTTTAGATTTCGCCCTGTTGCTCAGGAAGAGGTACACCATGTATCCTGGGATGAGGATCATGGAGGAGAGGGCCATGAGCCAGCCGACGCCCTGACCCCACGCCGGGAACACGTAGTTATTCATTTTGAGAGGAACCATTTGGACGGCGCTGAACAGAAACACTCCCTGCAGAAGAAGAGAAGAAGATCAAGAAGAGTGTAATGTGGCAAAGAAGATTTTTCACTCTCTAAGCCGGTTTATTTCTCCAGTCCGTGTCTGTATGGCTCAGAACTCCAGACGCTGGAGAACAGAGGAGGACTTTCAGAGATATCGGCTCTTAGAACATCCTCGTCCTCAGTGCCAGGGTTTGTTTACGGCTCTAATCATTACGCATCGACTTTGATCTGAATCGCTGCCTGAACTCCAACGTCCTGGAGCTGAAGAGCTCCGTCACATCAAACCACAGCGCTAACCGCTAAGTCACTAAGCCGCTGCGCCGCGTGTGTTAGTATTTGCACTACTGAGTATTTATTCAGTCACATTATTCAGAAACCGCGCAAATACTCAGAGTAATCAAATGTTTATCATTAATGTCTATTATTAAATAACAAAAACCGAGGACACAAAAAAAATTCTCCTTCACAAACCTGAAGTCTTGTTTAACCATCTCACAGAGACGTCTTATTACATCATGGAAAATCAGAACCAATTAAACCAATTAATCATAGAACCAGAGTGTCTAATTTGCAGATTTCGTTTAGAGAATTCAGTTTTCTAAGCATTTCTGTGCCCATGTATAGTTTAACACTTTAAAACTATTCGATTCAGAACAATTAACTCCGGCCTCGCTGCTGTCTGTTAACGAGACACAAGAATCAATTACATCATAATCTCACACTGTGACAGTTTATATCTTATATCTGGAGATATCATGGATATATTTACATTTATCCAAACCTTATTAAAATAACTTTTCAAAAGACGAAATATAAAATTATTAATGGAGGAGATATTAAGATTATTTCTAGTTAAATGTTACTAAAATTGTAATTTATTTTTATTGTTCTGTTGGTAGAAATTTTTACTTACAATTTTAGTAACATTTGACTAAAAATAAGCTTTATAATCCTTGCTAATATTCTAAACATAATAAATATTTGGTTTGTTGTAATCTTATTAAAGAGTCATTTTTGCAGTGTGATAATTAAAATTAAAAACATCCAGTGTGATTATTTGATCTAATACGTATGAATATATGTTCATAAACCAGCTTGTATGAAAATTTGTCTGAGGTGAAGATCAGAGTTATAATCAGAGTCTGGATTTTAATTAACAGAAAATTAATTAATAAATATTCAGAACAGCAAGAAAACGTTTTCCATGATCTTAATATTGTGTTGCAAATTGTGTTTAATTTGTAAGAAATTAATTTGCAATTGTGATTGTTATGAAAACGCTGATCATTCATCTGTTATAGCAATCTAGATTAAATGTAGAGTATAAACTGAGTACAGGTGTTTAAACAGCTTGATATTTTACATATATATTATGAAAAACAAATACTACCCAAATTTGCTGAACAAACCACCTGCATGTGTTTTTTAAAGACACTAACGTTCCACTACAGATATAAAATCATTACTGTAATATTATAACATTTCTTACTTGTATAGTTAAAAGTAAAATTTAGGAAGTTTGATAACTAGTTAATTAGTTTTATGTGATCAACTTTAAAGGTTTAGTTTAAAACTGAAATAATAACAATCCATCCATCCATTTTCTTCCGCTTATCCGAGGTCGGGTCGCGGGGGCAGCAGCTTCAGCAGGGATGCCCAGACTTCCCTCTCCCCGGCCACTTCTTCCAGCTCTTCCGGGGGGATCCCAAGGTGTTCCCAGGCCAGCCGAGAGACATAGTCCCTCCAGCGTGTCCTGGGTCTTCCCCGGGGTCTCTTTCCGGTGGGGCGTGTCTGGAACACCTCACAAGGGAGGCGTCCAGGGGGCATCCTAAATAGATGCTCAAGCCACCTCATCTGGCTCCTCTCGATGCGGAGGAGCAGCGGCTCTACTCTGAGCCCCTCCCGGATGACTGAGCTTCTCACCCTATCTCTAAGGGAGAGCCCAGACACCCTGCGGAGGAAACCCATTTCGGCCGCTTGTATTCGTGATCTTGTTCTTTCGGTCACTACCCACAGCTCATGACCATAGGTGAGGGTAGGAACGTAGATCGACTGGTAAATTGAGAGCTTTGCCTTTTGGCTCAGCTCCTTCACCACGACGGACCGATACAGAGCCCGCATCACTGCAGACGCTGCGCCGATCCGCCTGTCGATCCATTTTACCCTCACTCATGACCCTGAGATACATAAACTAATCCACTTGGGGCAGGATCTCACTCCCAACCCTGAGAGGGCACTCCAGCCTTTTCCGGCTGAGGACCATGGCCTCGGATTTGGAGGTGCTGATTCTCATCCCAGCCGCTTCACACTCGGCTGCGAACCTATCCAGTGAGAGCTGTAGGTCACAGGGTGATGAGGCCAACAGAACAATGTCGACTGCAAAAAGCAGTGACCCAATCCTGAGCCCACCAAACTGTACCCCCTCAACGCCCTGGCTGTGCCTAGAAATCCTGTCCATAAAAATTATGAACAGGATCAGTGACAAAGGGCAGCCCTGTTGGAGTCCTACTCTCACCGGAAACAGGTCCGACTTACTACCGGCAATGCGGACCAAGCTCCGACACCGGTTGTACAGGGACCGGACAGCCCTTAACAGGGAATCCGATATCCCATACTCCCGGAGTACCCCCCACAGGACTCCCCGAGGGATACGGTCGAATGCCTTCTCCAAGTCCACAAAGCACATGTAGACTGGTTGGGCAAACTCCCATGCCCCCTCCAGGACCCTGCTAAGGGTGTAGAGCTGGTCCACTGTTCTGCGACCTGAACGAAAACCACATTGCTCCTCCTGAATCCGAGGTTCGACTATCCGATGGACCCTCCTTTCCAGGACCCCTGAATAGACTTTCCCAGGGAGGCTGGGAGGTGTGATCCCTCTGTAGTTGGAACACACTCTCCGGTCCCCCTCCTTGAAGAGGGGGACCACCACCCCGGTTTGCCAGTCCAGAGGCACTGTCCCCGATGTCCATGCAATGTTGCAGAGATGTGTCAACCATGACAGCCCTACAACATCCAGAGCCTTGAGGAACTCCGGGCGGATCTCATCCACCCCCGGAGCCCCGCCACCACGGAGCTTTTTGACTACCTCTGCGACCTCAGCCCCAGAGATGAAAGAGTCCACCTCTATGTCCCCAGACTCTGCTTCCTCATCGGAAGGCATGTTGGTGGAATTAAGGAGGTCTTCGAAGTAGTCAAGGTCAGCAGCGCACCATCCCCACTATACACTGTGTTGACCGTGCACTGCTTTCCCCTCCTGAGACGCCGGATAGTGGACCAGAATCTCTTCGAAGCCGTCTGGAAGTCATTCTCCATGGCCCCCCCAAACTCCTCCCACGCCCGTTTTTTTGCCTCAGTAACCACCGAAGCTGCATTCCGCTTGGCCTGCCGGTACCTATCAGCTGCCTCCAGAGTGCCACCAGCCAGAAAGGCCCGGTAAGACTCCTTCTTCAGCTTGATGGCATCCCTCACCGCCGGTGTCAAAATAATAATAAATTACACTTCATTATTTAAAATGTAATTTAAATAAAATGTATTTGTTTAAAACTCTGATCTACAGCTTAATGATAAAAAGCTTCTGTTTTTGCCAGATTTACAGAGGAACACGTGAAACCTTGTACTGATACAGGGAGAAGAAATGAAGAAGGTTTTTACTCACTGCAACAACCAGAGGAGTGAAAAACACCCAGCAGAGTTTCCACCATATGCAGGGTTTATATCCCACCATCTCCTCTATGTTACTGTAGAACTTATTCACACCTACACAGACATCAGACAGTAATAATGTTCACCAAGAAATCTGTGGATTAAAGACATTCTACTGCTTTTTATCCTGAAATAAGACACTGGAGAAATAACGACCAACCGTCATCTGTACAATAGAGAAGTAGTGGAGATATTATATATTAGATATTTTATACATATTGTAGTATTATTTCTGCAAGCTAAGCAGGTAATTAAACAGTGTGTGTGTGTGTGTGTGTGTGTGTGCGGTGCTACAACAGCAGCTTTTAGTCCTCTTGTATAACACATGTTTACACACACAGTATACAGTATAATTAAAATTTAGGACTGACAGTCTTATTAATTTATGCCACAACGTGTATCTGTACCAGCTATAAACACTCGTTATCTCACCAGTCTCTCTTAATTCTCTCGCGAGCAGTTTGAACTCCTCGGTCCTGAAGATGCGGGAAAACTTGGTTTATTAAGTGAATAAAAATTCTAATAAAAATGTTGTCTCACCGTAAAACCATGAAATGGAGATACACTCGAAGAAAACCAGGAAGAGGAGAGACATGCCACTGGCGGAGTAATAATCGAAGAGTTTGAAGACGTAAAGGCCGCCCTAACGCAACAGAGAGAAATAAAACTCAAAACTCAGTGAGCAAATATAGTGCATTAGTTATAAAAGTAAAAAAAAAAATCCTTCATCTTTGCTGTACATTATTTATTTTACAAATCATGAAGATATTTAATATTATAATAGAAAAGTAATTTATTACACTTTGTTAATTTACAATAAATAGTTATATATTAATCTTAGTCTACACAGGATGTCCTACAAAAAGGCATTTATTCAGATTCTTTCATAACATCACATAAAGACAAGTAAAGCCCTCACCTGTGTGATATTTGAGAGGCCGATTATATACGACACGACGCACACACACGCAATGAAAATCTCTCGCCTCTTCCTCAGGAGGGCTGGAAACTCGTCCACCAGAGCGGTGATGAAGCCTTCGACTGTACAGAACTGCAGAACCGACAAAACTCCACATTACAGAGATTCCTGAGCTGTAGGCGTGGTTAATGACACTAACTGTGTGGGTGAGAGTAGGTCTGTACGGTCCGCAGTACTGAGGAGAGAGCAGCTGTCTGACAAAACCAACGTTCACACCCAGTCACAGAAGCACCTTCAGTAAGAACACACACCTGATAACGTTATGTAGCATCTTAAACAACACGCCGTCTCTCAACTAATCACTTCTCAGTCGTTCTGAATCGCCTCTGAACCGTCCGTGTCGTTCTGTTCACGGCTAACGCTTAGCTACAAAGCTAACTAGCTTCTATCACGAGGCTGAATCCCAAATCCCTCTCTAACCCCTGATCAGGGGCACTACTTGGAGTGTGGAACAAGGGAGTGTACACCCTACATACTGTAGTGCACTAGCTTTCCATTTAACACTATTTGGGATTTGACCCCAGAACCCAGATGTTAACAGAACTGATTAACTTATATACTGTATATACGACCACATCACATCCGCGAAGGTGAGGAATTTTTCATGTCTGATTATTTTACAACTGTGTTTAATGATGTGATTAAATACGTTTTACATTTGCATGTAGTTTAATTTAACTGATAAAAGATTCAGGAATAAACTTATTAAAGCTTCTTTATCTTGTATCAGCCCTGTGAGTGTTTGTAGTTAAATGACATTTAAAACTATGATATATGCTAAGTTATACTAAGTTATATGCTTTTAAGCAGCTGCAAAACCCGACTCTGAATACCAGGAACTTTTCCCTTGTGTCACTACTTTGTACTTAAATGACTCAGAACACTGTGACCAGGAAATCATGAAACCTGGCTGTCGATGCCCAGCATGAGCAGCATGGAGAAGAAGAGGATGGCCCACAGTGGAGAGATGGGTAACTGCGTCACGGCTTCGGGGTACGCTAAAAATGCCAGGCCCGGACCTGAAGCGGAAACAAGAGTCATAAAATACGGTCTGTCAGTGAGACGCGCGAGAGGAAGGATTCTCTAAAGAAGAGCAAGAGTTACCTGAAGCGGCCACGTCGGCTATCGGCCTCTTAGTCACGTGAGCCATGAAACCCACGATGGAGAAAATGACGAACCCAGCAAACATACTGGTGGAGGAGTTTATAAGGCACACGATGACCGAGTCTCTGCCGGAAACACAGGAAACAACAGGCGTTAAATACATTCGAGGCTGAACTTCAGGGAACTAATTCAAGGAGGAATGAATTAATTATGTAGTGAGAGCTCGGAGCTTTAATTACACACTAATTCCAGGCACAAATTGCTCATGTTTATTCATATCCTCTTACATTAGTCAAATGAGGGGTCTTTAAACAACACAATAAACATCGCAGGATAAAATGGAGGTGTTGATGTAGAACATTACGCTGAGGAACCCTTCAGTACCTAAAAAACAATCACCACCATCTCCAGAAACAGTGAAGTGGTCGAGTCAAATGTCGTCCTTTTACTCCATCAAATCGGATTCATTTTTACATCAAACTATTTTCAATCTGTTTATGTGGAGCCTTCGCTGTTCTTTGTGAATGAATTGTTGCTATAGCAACCATAAGGTACATAACATAATAAAGATAATTAGAATGATTATTAACCTGGGATGTGAAGAACTCGAGAGCTTCTGACCAATCAGATCCCAGGATTACACACCGCTGTACAGTTAATTTGGATTTAGTTTCTTTGATCCTTCCAATAAAACCATCGTTAATTTCTTTCTTTCTTTCTTTCTTTCTTTCTTTCTTTCTTTCTTTCTTTCTTTAAAAAATACAGCAACTGATAAGATATAACTAATCAAAACATGCGGATTGTAGACGAGAAAGAAGCATCAGAAGGATATTCATTAAGCTAACGCTTTTCAAACATGGGCATTGAACAACAGATGTGGAAAATGAACTAAAAGGTAACCTGTGATCTACAGTTTAATGACGCGGGTCTCTCAAGGGACAGAGCCGCGAGTAAACATCCTTCACCGTTCTGAACAGGCTCAGCCGCAGTTACCTGGATGCATGGTTGCTAGGCGACGCTGCCATAATGGCAATCAAAAAAATCAAGGGTCCTGATACCTGCACAGTTCATGCAGTCATTAGGTGGCATCGGTACCAAAGACAAGGTAACCTCGAGCGAGAGAACGGCACGCCACCGGTCAAACGTGCGCTCTCAGTTTAAGTACAAAGTATAAAATCACACATAAATCCTGGGTGTGAGTGAACGCTGAGAGGATCTGAAAGTTTATTTTTATTTTCCAGAGTTGCGGAGCTTTGTTAGTCTTTTGTTTTCAGTTCTCTCTGGTTTCCTTTTTTAGTTTCTAATTAATAATCCCACACCATCTCCAAACAGGAGGGTCTTCCTGAGCGTGTCTCATAAGCACTCTCACTAACTCCTATTTCGCTGACCCCCTCTGAAGCCCATGTGTAAGAGTTCGTATGAATATTGTTCCATCCCAGGTTGTGACTCTCTAACCCGCACCATGTAACAGAATGATTGCATCACCAGAAGAGACTGCGGGCTTGGAGAGGGTGCACGCAATAGTTGAGGGTCAAGCGAGAGTGCTTGATAAGCAAGAGGAAGTCAACTAACCGTTTTAATTTTCTTCCTGCCAGCGACGCTCTCAGGGGCCAGAATCCAGAGAGCCCAATTGGAGGCACTAATTGATTCGGGGGCCCACGGGAAATTTCATTGACTGGAGACTAGCCCAAACCAGTTAGACCGCTCCCTTCCCAGGTTTATCTTCCTGTCCGGTCAGCCAATTAAGTCAGGGTACGTGACACAGCAGACGGCCCCGGTTACACTGCAGCTCTGACATCACTCTGAGCGAGTCTTGTTTCTGGTGCTGAGGTTTCCCTGATTATGGCATCACAACCCCTGCATTGACTGGTGGACCCACTCTGTTTTGACTTGGAGATGTCAGTGCACCCTAAGCTGCCTTAATGGCACCCAAACCTCAGTCCTAGCACCTCCTGCCCCAATACCCCTTATTACTGCTTATAAGGCCTATGCCGAACCGATATACACCTCGCACCTTATCCCCCCCTTACACACAACCATGGGATGGCACAGTGATGTGTGATGTCCCTTTATGGGCTCCGTAGTGAAATGCTTTTCCACAATGGATAAATTGTCTGACCAAAAAAACAATATGAAGCTAACTGTAACTCGTTTCTCTTCATGACAATATGAACTTCCTCAACAAGCAATTAAACAACAACAAGCAACTTAATAAAGCCAGGAGAATAAATAAATGTGTATAAACTCATATTGGTTTGTGTTGTAACTGCTGGAGCTTCAGTTCTAAAACTGCATCAAATTTCAACACGTGTGTGACGTTTCACATTTTTGTCTGATAAACTACCTGGTAAACTAAACCACAGACCAACACTGACACTCGGCTACAACAGAACTCGCGCAGGCGTACGGCTGATGCCCCGGGCCCTGCACTTTGCCCCGTACCTGTAAACGTTGTTGTTGAAGCGGTTGTAACTGCCGAGTGCGATCAGAGAGCCGAGCCCCAAACCATACGAGAAAAAGATCTGAGTGGCAGCGTCCAGCCAGACCTGTGAGAACAACCAGAGGAACAACACACACACACACACACACACACACACACTTCTCACACCCGTTCTGCTCCGTCCTCATCTGTTCATTTCTCTGAAACGTGTAAATTACCTCCGACTCTTTGAGCTTCTCAAAGTCAGGTGTGATGTAGAACAGGATTCCTTCCCTCGCTCCTGGAAGTGTGACTCCGCGGATGAACAGAATAAACAGCATGAAGTAGGGATAGGTGGCTGAGAAATACACAACCTACAAACACCACGTAGTGTTCAGGTCACAGAGGAAAACATAAGAAAAGGTCACATTAGGATGAGAAGAAACAAAAAATCATCAGAACATCAGGTTGTTTCTAGATTGTAGATGTTTAGATGTTTGTAGATGTTTAGATGTTTGTAGATGTTTAGATGTTGTGTCTAGTTGTGTCCAGTGTGGTGAGAAGTGAAGTGTTTCTGAGATCTCAACACTTTTCAGCAGGATTACAAACAGTACAGCAGAATAAAGAGGACGGGAATTATTTTCTAAGAAGCGACACACAACATCTAACATGATTAACTTTTACATCCTTTATGTTGTGGCTGGATGATGATGGTGAAGCAATAATAAAATATAATATAATACATTTATTTATTAATTTGTTTCAGAATTAGCAGGTGTAATCATTTCTTTTCGTTTATTTGTTGCACACAATATTTTGTAGATATTCTACAGTATACAAATATTATTTCCCAAAATACTTCACTGATGCATCTGATTTAATTTTTTCAAGAAACAATCAAGTACAGATTTATCTGGCAAACAGAAATAACACTGAAAACTTCCATTAATGAAACTTCCCAGAATTCCGGCTCGGAATTCTGCCTGGACCTAAATGGATCTAACAATAAACCTGAAACTCATTCATTCATTCATCTTCTATACCGCTTAATCCTGTGTTCAGGGTCGCGGGGGACCTGGAGCCTATCCCAGGAGACTTCGGGCACTAGGCGGGGTACACCCTGGACAGGGTGCCAATCCATCGCAGGGCACACACACACACTCACACACCCAATCACACACTACGGGCAATTTGGGAACGCCAATTAGCCTAACCTGCATGTCTTTGGACTGTGGGAGGAAACCGGAGTACCCGGAGGAAACCCACCAAGCACGGGGAGAACATGCAAACTCCATGCACACAGAGACGGGAATCGAGCCTGGCCGGGGAATCGAACCCGGACCCTGGAGGTGCAAGGCGACAGTGCTAACCACTACACCACCGCGCCGCCTAACCTGTAACTAATTAAACAAAATTACTCTCTAAAGTCTTGTTTATGTCGTTAATCAGCTCGTACAGAAGACAGACTCGTATACACACGACGCTAACGTTCTAGTAACGTTAAGTAAGGTTCCTTTAAAGGTGTTTTTTCTGCTCATTAGCATGTTTTGTTGTGCGTTTCTCCATCACTGCTAGCGTAACTGTAGCTGTGCCGCAAATTCGTCTTCATTACATTAGCGTGTGTTAGACGAGATTAGCCGCAGCGCTCACACGCTAATATTTCACACTGAAAACATCTTTGGTCAGATCTGAAACGCACGATCATCAAAATGTTCCCAGCGTATTTTCTTCCCCAGATTTATGACAAATAATACGAGCATGACACAGGTTCCTCTGTTCTCCAGTCCTACTGTATGTTCTCAGTGTCCCACGTCCCCCTGGTCTATAAGGACACACAATATAAACCTACCCCAGCTCTTCGTTTGATGAAGTACTTTCTCAGAAGCTCCAGAATCACACAACATGATCATCAAACGTTTTCTTGTGTAATAAAATAACAAGAAATATATTTCAGAAATATTTTATCTTGAAATGGATCGCATTTGTCTCAAGCAGAATCAGAGGGTTAATGTGTGTTAACTGTGAAGTGAACAGTGGGACCCGGAGAGAGACAGGTTCGCTGCCCTGAAACACTAACCATCAGGCGTCAGCTTTGTCCCATTTCCATGTGAAAGTCACGTACCTTTCCAGTCCACCTAACACCTTTCCAGATACAGAAGTAGACGAGGACCCAGGCGATGGCCAGAGTTATTGCTAGCGGTGCGCGGATCTGCCCAGGTTTCTCCAAACCGTCGGTGATGTTATGTACGTTGCGTCTGTATTGATTAAGACATTCAAAGTGTCATATGTTAATTTTTGCACCTAATTTAGTTAGACAGTTCAATTAGCTAGTCTGACTCACGCTACCTAGTTTGCTAACAAGATTTAAAAACTTCTCCTAATTAAATACGGTAAACTAGCTGGTCTGATCTGAGTCAGAGTTTGGTGTCAGATGCCTTCAGCGGATAATATAAAGCTTAAACACCTCAGACACCCAGCTTCCTAAACACTGCTTTATCTTTGGTAAGCACAGCTAAGTGTTCATCTTTAACCATACAAAAGTTTACACACCCCTGTTAAAGGTTTTCTGTAGGTGCAAAATAAAACGAAGATAAATAATGTTAGATCTTTTTACCTTCATTGTAAAACAGCTATTAAAACATTTAAGTGAAAAACAAATAATGATTTTAGCTTTCACTGTTTTAAAGTCTCTTCTGTTACTGACACAGTGCGATGCTGCCACCACCATGTTTCACCATCAGTGAGGTGTTCTGTGGGTTCTAAGCAGTGTTTTGCTGAAAACACCTTTTAGAATCATATCAAAAAGTTTTACTTTTGGCTTAGCAGATAAAAACACATTTTGTTTTGGCAAATTTATTGTAAGTGTGCTTTGATGTGTTTTTTTGTTGTTATTTGACAGAGCTTCAGTTTCATGTCTCCTGTAATGTCTCTGTAGACTTGAATGTCTTCTTCTGGTCCTTGGGTGATTGTCAGAGAGACGTTCTGTTCTTGCCGATGTCACTGTGACGATGTATTTTCTCCACTTGCTTCACGTTACATCTACTGTTTTAGAAACGTTCCTGTCCCTGTCTCCTGACCGATTCCTTCTCTTTGAGGACCATACATGTAGGTTCAGATGAAAGATGTGAAAGAATTCATACTGAAACATGTGTTTAGGAGTTCATCAGAATCACTTCAATGTTGACAGATAATTACTTTTAAACATGAGCTTGAATGTTACAGACACATTATAAAAGGGTGTACATACTTATGCAACCATTTCTTTCTTTACTAAAACGTTGGTGTTTGTTTTTCACCTGATGCGGCCGATTGCTGTTTCACATTAAAGGTAGAAAAAAGATCTGATCAGGTTTATCTTGAGCTTAAGGGGTGTGTAAACTTTTTTTTGTTGAATTAAAAGCATTCTTTGCGAGGTCTTACTCCCAAAACTCCATGACGGCGCTGGTCAGGTTGGTGGTGTCTGCAATGCTGTAGTTTGTGAAACATCTCTCTGTGTTCCAGGGATTGTTACAGGATTTCCATGGAAGGTCCTGAAATAAAATGTTAAGTCAAATGAAATGTTTTTGTGTGTTTTTTTTGTACGAACAGGTCAGACAGGTCCCGCGTGCTGGAGCAGGTGAGCTGTGTGTTACTTACGGTGGTGAAGGAGTTGTACAGGTAGTACAAAGCCCAAGCGATGATCACGACGTAGTAAATGTTGAGCCAGAAGGAGAGCACGGCTGCGGCGAGGCCGACTCCTGCACACACGGAAATGACACCTGAGTTTAGGGCCTCAGAGTTTACAAGACAAAAGAAGCAGAAGTAGAGTTATAAAGAGGGGCGTGGTCGCGTGGGGGGTCATGTGGGGGTCATGTGGAGGTTTAATCTCACCTGGTTACTGGTGATTTGTAAATAAAACCCGTAAGTAATTGTGATTAAATGTCCTGTGCTCCTCCCGATTAGTGACATGTGAAATCTCGCTGGTCCTCTTAAACCGAGTCCCGGGTCTCGCTCCGACTGAGCTGAGGTGCGGCCCGTCTCCTGCGGGGACTCCTGCGTATTCACTCTCACCACTGAGCACCGGGAACAACATGTGAACACTCAGGTATATGATATATTAAACTCGACCTCCATGGAAAAGGAGGAAGAAAGGAAGGAATATATCAACACAAACCTGTAAATAATGGCTGCGTTCACATCACCAGCCTGAAGCGACTCAAATCAGATGTTTTTAGTTCTGTCTGATCGCACAAATCTGATTCTGTCCCTTTTGGATGTGGTCGTAGATCCGATACCTATCTGTTACATGGTCATGTGACTTGGATGCGGATGGGCAGATTCGTGTGACTTCGTGCCTCAGAGTAGGTCGTGACATCATCAGTCAGCGCCAGCGGCGTGCGGATATCATAGCAGTGCTAGCAACAGCTGCTAAAAGACCTAAAGCGAGGCGTCTGGCTTTCTTCCTTCTTCTGGACCTCAACACACAGCCGACTCAGCGCTCTCCGTCCTCCAGAGCAGAACCCCGGCGTCGATCCACAAAAACCTGATCTGCTGTTTGAAATGAATGAACGCTCACAAATATGACGTGTTTTAATCCAATTAGCGTGAACTAAGAAATATCAATGTGCACATGCGTGTCGGTTCAGAGGACGGACCTGTCCACATTGGAGTCAGATAAAAGTCACGTGTAACTAAATGTGAAGCGTCATGACATCTGAATTAAACAACGTGGCTTAATGTGAATGTAGCTGATAGTTTGTGTTTCAAAAGCCCAGAATTGGTCCTGATTGGTCCGCTACACCTGCAGTGTGTAAACATTTGTAATCTCACTCACGTTCCCTAGAAGAGGACGTGTCCCCTTTGGAGTCGGGTTTTCTTCTTCATGTCTTCTCAGGGAGTTTTTCCTCGACATTCTCATCTCAGGAATAGAACACGTGTG
>CM060117.1:884044-979044 GCA_030522415.1 Channallabes apus | reverse complement strand
ATCTCCCAGAGTTACCAACTTCGATTAGGCCACCGTCTGACCCCACAGAACTTGATCAGGCGACTGAATATTTAGAGTCGACACTTCGTTGTACCTTAGATAATGTAGCTCCAGCTAAAAGAAAAATTATTAGAGATAAGAAACTCGCTCCCTGGTATAACGATCACACGCGCACTTTAAAACAGACTGCTCGGAAATTAGAGCGTAAATGGCGTCAAACTAAATTGTTGGTATTTCAAATAGCATGGAAAGAGAGCATCCTGAACTATAGGAAAGCTCTTAGTGTAGCTAGATCAACGTATCTCTCCACTCTTATAGACGAAAATAAAAATAATCCTAGATTTTTATTTAATACCGTAGCCAAATTAACCAGAAATAAGACCACTACAGAAATCTCCACAACAACATCATGCAATAGTGAGGACTTCATGAACTTTTTTAATAATAAAATTGTAAATATCAGGCATAAAATTGAGGCTTTGAAACCAAACAATGTAATTGATACTGATGTTAACCTAGCCATGTCAGATTCAAACCTAGAATACTTTACTCCTCTTGAAGAGAATGAACTAATTTCACTCATCTCTTCTGCAAA
This sequence comes from Channallabes apus, assembly GCA_030522415.1. Classification (NCBI taxonomy): domain Eukaryota; kingdom Metazoa; phylum Chordata; class Actinopteri; order Siluriformes; family Clariidae; genus Channallabes; species Channallabes apus. The sequence continues at coordinate 978,449 of CM060117.1, read as the reverse complement.
TTCATCAACCTGTATATTAGATCCTATACCGACACATTTTCTTAAACAGATAGCACCAGTAATAACAGAACCGATGTTGAGAATAATTAATTCCTCACTCAGCATTGGTTATGTTCCAAAATCTTTTAAAGTAGCAGTTATTAAACCAATAATTAAGAAACCTGACCTCGACCCCTGTCAGCTGTCCAATTACAGGCCAATATCAAACCTCCCCTTTATCTCTAAGATTCTGGAAAAGATAGTAGCGGAGCAGCTATGCTCATATCTACATAGAAATGGCATACATGAACTGTATCAGTCAGGATTTAGGCCTCATCACAGCACAGAAACAGCACTCGTTAAAGTAGTAAATGACCTCCTATTGGCCTCTGATCAGGGTTGTGTAACTATGCTTGTATTACTCGACCTCAGTGCAGCTTTTGACACTATTGATCATGCTATTCTTCTTCACAGATTAGAAAATTTAGTAGGAATTAAGGGTACAACCCTCTCCTGGCTCAGATCCTATTTGACAGATCGTTATCAGTATGTAGACTTAAATGGTGATTATTCTGCATGTTCTCTAGTGGAGTTTGGCGTTCCGCAGGGTTCAGTTTTAGGCCCACTGCTTTTTTCCCTTTACATGCTTCCTCTGGGCAACATAATCCGTAAGCATGGTATTAGTTTTCATTGTTATGCTGACGACACACAGTTATATGTCTCAACAAAACCTGATGAGAAAAACCATCTTACTAAAGTTGAGCAATGTGTTCAGGACATAAGAAATTGGATGCTAATTAACTTCCTTCTGCTTAATCCGGATAAGACAGAAGTTCTAGTCATAGGACCGCATACAGCTAGAAGTAAAATCTTAGATCACACCGTAACTTTAGATGGCCTTTCTGTTCCGTCAAGTGCAACAGTAAAAGACCTCGGCGTGATTATAGATTCCAGCCTTTCATTTGAAGCTCATGTAGATAATATCACCAGGATAGCATTCTTTCACCTTAGAAATATCGCCAAAATAAGAAATATATTGTCGCTAAATGATGCAGAAAAACTAGTTCATGCTTTTATCACTTCTAGGTTGGACTATTGTAATGCCTTACTGTCTGGTTGTTCAGTTAGGTGCATAAACAAGCTTCAGCTAGTCCAAAATGCAGCAGCGAGAGTCCTCACTAGAACCAGAAGATATGAGCACATCACCCCTATCCTATCTTCACTGCATTGGCTCCCTGTGAAATTTCGCATTGATTTTAAAATACTACTCTTGACATATAAAGCATTAAATGGTCTCGCGCCGCAGTATCTGAGCGAACTGCTAGTGTCTTACGATCCGCCACGCCTACTTCGGTCAAAGGATGCAGGCTGCTTATCAGTACCGCGTATTATGAAAACTACAGCTGGGGGCAGAGCTTTTTCTTACAAAGCCCCAAAATTATGGAATAGTCTTCCAAATAGTGTTCGGGACTCAGACACAGTCTCAGTGTTTAAGTCTAGGCTAAAAACCTATTTATTTAGCCAAGCATTTTTATAAATAGATTTGCCATAAGGTAAAGGAGCAGATCTGGGGGACTCATGGACGTAGAGTATTATGGTGAACTGGTATGTTTTAGATGCTGTCTTCCTCAGTCTCATTTGATCACTCAGGTTTGTTGACGGTGAGGTGATTGTTTGCTTTACATCTCAGGGAGCCCTCATGTTTGTGTTTCCTTCTGGCTCTCCCTTTTAGTTATGCTGTCATAGTTAGTCCTGCCGGAGTCCCTGCTTGCACTCTACAGTAAATATACATTCACATTAGACATTGTGACTGTGACCATACCTAATTGCAATCTCTCCTCCTCTTCTCTTCCTCCCCCTCTTTCTCTTTCCTCTCTCCCCCTGTCTCCCCCTTTCACTCTTTCTCTCTCTCTCTCTGTCGAGCTACACATGTGGTTCCTGAGCTGCCAGTGATCCAGACTCCCACTGCCCTCCGGACCTGTCTGATCCATCCTGGTGCCCGGTTTCTGGTTGGAGGTCTCATCGCATGGATGCCCCGTGTGTCTCTTTAGGATGCGTCTGGTGTCTGGGGATGATTCTCTATACTTAGAAGATGGTTCTGGCCTCGACTGGTGTTGTCAGCTGTTTCTCTGAGGACTTGACAATTCGATAGTTCAGGACTGGAACTTTCTACAAGTCTATCTGAGTCTCGAATAACTACTGGACTCCATTTTACATCAAGTATTATAACATCAATTAACATCAACTATTATAGCTGAACCTAACACTTAACACTGTATAAATGCAGATCATTTCCTGCTATCTGTTTCACCCAGATGAGGATGGGTTCCCTGTCGAGTCTGGTTCCTCTCAAGGTTTCTTCCTATTACCGTCTCAGGGAGTTTTTCCTTGCCACTGTCGCCCTCGGGCTTGCTCGCCAGGGAATATCTGAACATTTTGATTCATACATATTCACATTCCATACAAACGTAAATAATTCTTTTGATTGTGTAAAGCTGTTTTGAGACAATGTCAATTGTTAAAAGCGCTATACAAATAAAACTGAATTGAATTGAATTGAATTGAGTGAGTGAGAGTGAGTGAGAGTGAGTGAGTGAGTGAGTGAGTGAGAGTGAGTGAGTGAGTGAGTGAGAGAGCGAGTGAGTGAGTGAGTGAGAGCGAGTGAGTGAGTGAGTGAGTGAGTGAGAGTGAGTGAGAGAGTGGAGTGAGTGAGTGAGTGAGTGAGAGAGTGAGTGAGTGAGTGAGTGAGAGCGAGTGAGTGAGTGAGTGAGAGTGAGTGAGAGAGTGAGTGAGTGAGTGAGTGAGTGAGTGAGTGAGTGAGAGTGAGTGAGTGAGTGAGTGAGTGAGTGAGTGAGAGAGCGAGTGAGTGAGAGTGAGTGAGTGAGTGAGTGAGTGAGAGTGAGTGAGTGAGTGAGAGTGAGTGAGTGAGAGTGAGTGAGTGAGTGAGTGAGAGTGAGTGAGTGAGTGAGTGAGTGAGAGTGAGTGAGTGAGTGAGAGTGAGTGAGAGTGAGTGAGTGAGTGAGAGTGAGTGAGAGTGAGTGAGTGAGAGAGTGGAGTGAGTGAGTGAGTGAGTGAGAGTGAGTGAGTGAGTGAGAGAGTGGAGTGAGTGAGTGAGTGAGTGAGAGAGCGAGTGAGTGAGAGTGAGTGAGTGAGAGTGAGTGAGTGAGTGAGTGAGTGAGAGAGCGAGTGAGTGAGAGTGAGTGAGTGAGTGAGTGAGAGAGCGAGTGAGTGAGAGAGCGAGTGAGTGAGTGAGTGAGTGAGTGAGTGAGAGTGAGTGAGTGAGTGAGTGAGTGAGAGAGTGGAGTGAGTGAGTGAGTGAGTGAGAGTGAGTGAGTGAGAGTGAGTGAGTGAGTGAGTGAGTGAGTGAGAGTGAGTGAGTGAGTGAGTGAGAGAGCGAGTGAGTGAGAGAGCGAGTGAGTGAGTGAGTGAGTGAGTGAGTGAGTGAGAGCGAGTGAGTGAGTGAGTGAGTGAGTGAGAGTGAGTGAGAGAGTGGAGTGAGTGAGTGAGTGAGTGAGTGAGTGAGAGCGAGTGAGTGAGTGAGTGAGAGTGAGTGAGTGAGTGAGAGTGAGTGAGAGAGTGGAGTGAGTGAGTGAGAGAGCGAGTGAGTGAGAGAGCGAGTGAGTGAGTGAGTGAGTGAGTGAGAGCGAGTGAGTGAGTGAGTGAGAGTGAGTGAGTGAGTGAGTGAGAGTGAGTGAGTGAGTGAGTGAGTGAGAGCGAGTGAGTGAGTGAGTGAGTGAGAGTGAGTGAGAGAGTGGAGTGAGTGAGTGAGTGAGTGAGAGAGTGAGTGAGTGAGTGAGAGAGCGAGTGAGTGAGAGTGAGTGAGTGAGTGAGTGAGTGGAGTGAGAGTGCGGTCCAGTCGGCCGTAATCCAAACAAAGGGACAAATGGAGTCATTTCCTGGGCCTGATTTATATCCGGGTCAGGTGACCACATACGTCACCATCAGTAGGCCATTCAAACCCTCGTGTGCACGATCAATTAGTCGATCAATAAGTCGATCAATGTGTGCCGTCTTACTCTGCGCTACACTGTGTGTGTTTGTGTTACTAAATACCTAATGGACGTTATTCACCCTTTGAAGTTGAACAGATTAGCCTGTAGACGTTGCATTAGCCTGACAGATTAGCTGTCAGGCGCTATTAGCATTGCTAGCATGTTTACAGCGCAGTAGACGGTGTATTTGTGACACACGGGGTATTTTTAGCCCCAGCTGTATTTTAAAGATGACATTTGGGAGTGAAGAGTTTCTGCAGCAGGTAATTTCAGCCCACACACACACACACACACACACATACACACACACACACACACACACACATACACACACACACACACACACACACACACACATACACACACACACACACACACACACACACACACACATACACACACACACACACACACACAGAACTCAAATGTCAGCATGTTCTCTGCTTTTCAGTTCCTCGTTTTCAGGCTCAGGAATGTGTAGAAGGTGAGGTGCAGAGCTTCAGCTTTACTTCAGTTTCTGGGTTTATTGAAGCGGTGACCCGCCGGTCCCAAGGCTGCGTCCTGATCCAGATTTAAAACCAAATAGAAATGAATAAACGAGGCACAGAGAAGTGTGTGATTTATTAATCGTAGACTGAAGCTTGAGGAACGGATCATGTTCTTGACAGGAACAGACTGACGGAGGTAATGTGGTTTTGTTCTTGTTAAAGGTCCAGACTGTGAGAGAGTGACAGAGTAACACGAGCCAGAGAAGACTTCCTCTTCCTGTTTAAAAGCTTCTCCTCCTCCTCCTCCTCCTCCAGTGCACAGAGAGAGGAATAAACCAGCCTCGAGCTGATCCTTATTTAATCCCAACAGTTCAGAGGCTAATGGTCTCGTCATAAAAACACACCAGGAGAAGAAGAACGCTGTGAGGAACGAGAGGCTGCGGCTGGGAGAAGATAATGAGATAAATAATCTCACACACGCAATACACTGTTTTACATCCTCAATATTTCATCTCATGGCTTAAAAAATAAATAAAATAATAATAATAATAATACATCAAACATATTAATATTACTTACATTTACACATCAGATTATATTTACATTACTGTACTGTATCTTATACAATAGGAAAATATTCAATCTCTATTATGTGGCCTCAATATTTTATCCTAATATATATTCTGCATAAATCTCAAGACTCAATATATTATCTTCTAGATCTTCAAGAACAGACGAACACTAACACTCACTTACTTCCTTCTCCACATCATTGGCAGGTCCAGTGTTATGGATGTGACGTTTAGACTCGTGTCAGTGAACTAAATGCCTTAAAGCACAGACAGTCTGATCGAGATGCCTGTAAGTACATAAATACACCAGGTCTCAGTCACTGTATAATGTTCCTGCGCTGCACATCGATTGTGACGTTTATCACCCGGAGCACAAGTGCAATGTGTTTAACTTCCACAACCTTCGTCCTGAGCAAAGATCCGTTCAGCTGAGACTCCGGTGTGGACTTACAGTACGCTCCTCTTTAATAGCAGTATAATAACTTGCAGAACTTTGTGTGTGAGCGCTACAGGAGAGCATTTCTGCTTCCATCAGACTCGATCATCGCTTAAAGTTTTACACTCACACTATCAGAGGAACCAGAATAAACAGGAAGTGGAGGTTTGAAAATGTCACTTTTGTAACAAGTGATTTCAGATAAACTAGTGTTGTGATGTGTCTGAATCAGTCGTCCACACACTCTATAAAGAGGTTGATTATTTTCTTATTACAGCATGTCCCCCAAGTGTGTTCCTCTTATACCATAACATCTTACAGTACATACTGTAGTAAGTTTAATTGTAGTAAACAACAATGACTATTTTTATGACCATTTTTTTTCATGTAAAGTTACACTTGCAGTTGTGGACCAAGTCTGAAAAGAACGCGTTCCTGTTGTGACTTTCATTATAGCAGCTATAAACACTCGTTCCCTCAGCAGCCTCTTTATTCTCTCCTGTCACTGAGAAACCACAAAGCAGCATAAACTCCCCCTCTTTACCTCTCTGCTGTACAATGTGCTGACACTGGAAACTCCTTCCGTACACATTACTCTATTACATTACACATTACCTCACGTCTACATTCCGTAGACATAAATGTCTCAGATTGCACACTGTACAGTACATGCTGATGTGAATGCGCTGTTGCTATAGAAACGATAACGGTTATGGTTATATTTCTGTTGTTTTTTCTTTTGTATTGGGTTTGTTTAGTTTATGGCTGTTGTTTTCATGTTTGGTTCACTTTTCACTCCCGCTGTGACAGAATGCAACTACATAAGAATGCAGCAGACTACGAGGAGGCCTGTGAGGCCGGGCGGGGCATGCTGGCATTCACGCTGGCATTTGGCACCACGCCTTTGCCCCAGACAGAGCTCTTGAAACTTATGGACGTACCAGCTGCCTGTGATAGGATAGAGTTAGACCAGATGGATTTTCCCCACAGTGCTGGATTCACAGGGAGATCTTAGCAGATCCTAAGCCGTGAGAGTGGCACTGGCCGGGCACGTTCATGGGCACAGCAGCATTCCAGCCTGGGAAATATGGTGGTGTTCATCCAGTTAAAAAGTGTCGATGAAAAATTCTCCCACTCCAGATATGAATCGGGTCGTGTTCGGTGGTATACGATGCCTGATCCAGACCTGAGCCATCTGGGTTTGGGGACATAGCGTTCGTCCCTCCACTGGTTTTGTAAACATCAAGTTCTCTCCATACCCTAGCTGTGAAGTCATGTTGGAGTCACCACGCAGCTTAGAGGACGCCGTGCTGGTGCACCACGTGGCTTTTCCAGTGCCCATGCCAAGCTTTGACCCAGTACCAACCACCACCTCTGATCCAGTGCCTGTGCCAGGGTTTGTGTTAAGTTCTGACCCTGTGTTCAGGCCAAGCTCCGGCCCCGAGCCAAACTGACCCAGACCAAATCACTCTGTCACGGTCCGACCTCACGTCCATGCCAAGCTCACACCCGATCCTCATGTTCAGTTCCTGATCTCCATCAAGTCTCGCCTTCGGTGGATCTTTTAGTCAACTTTAGTATTAGCATTAGCATTAGCCTTAGTGATAGGCCCTAACCAGTCCTGCCTCTCAGAGCGAGAGCGTTCATACTGTATAAACCTGCACTACCGTCAGAGCTGCTGTTACAGAAAATAAAGCAACACTTTCTGACCAATCAGGACACAGAACAGCAGCGCAGTTGGATGATGGAGTTTATCGGCTTGTGTGCTCTCCGTGAGTTCAAACAGGTTCTCAGAGGCTGAGATGAAGATGTGTTGAGGAAGATTCTTTAAGATCGAATGTTCTGTTTGTCGTGTTGTGTTAACGTCACACATTTACATTTTTCAGCTTTGCGTTGATTATCTCAGACCCTTTTCAGCATCGTCCTCGTGTTGTTATAAATCCTGCAGACGTGTTTTGAAAGAAGCCGAGCTCTCATGCAGGAGACGAGAGAAAAGCGTAGGAAAAGGTTTGTCTTTTAAAGGAGAAATGGTAAGAGGAAATTGCTGTGTTCATCTCTCGCTCTTCTCCTCCCTCCCTCTACTACGGAGCCTGAGCGTTTCCATGGCGACCGTTTCCTAAATGGCGGGCACTGAATGGTGGAACAGAGTGCTTGATAAGTGTTTTTTTTTTTTTTGATTACGGTACAGGGTGAAGGAGAAGAAGGCTGGAAAAGGAAATTTGTAAAAGCTGCTCGCTCCATATGTCCTTTTGATACGGTTTCTGTCGGGACGCCAATCAGGAACCTGCGTGCTTTACGACGGAGACAGAAACCCGCCGCATCTGCTGCCACCTGCTGAGGGCGGGAATAAATAAACGACAAATTCATTTGATTTAAAAAATGGCAGAATAGTAGATGTAAATTAATAATAATCTTTAAAAAATCATAGAAGAAATCTATAGTAAAAAAAGAATAGTGACCATAGAACATCTTTCATACAGTACATGTGAAATGTCATAATAAATGAAAAATAGTTGCTTTTTGTTATATATAATAAATAATGACAAATGTTCATATATTATTGATGATTCAACGTAACAATCATGTTGACAGAACTGTAATATTATGAAAACCTCTGTGTTTAGATAATTATTATCAACTAAACGGCACCGTAACATCTCCAGGTGAAAAACATTCACTCTGTATTTTTCCTGATATTCACTCGCATAAAGGTTCGTTTCTTCTTTCTGTTATAATTAATATTCAGCGCTCGATCTGCAGCTCCGCTAGCTCCAATTAGCATTCATTAGAGCTCAGTGTGAGCGAGGATCAGACGCGCCTCTGTGTCCAAGTCCAAGTAAATCCCACCACCACCACCACCTTCATCATCATCATCATCATCAACATCATCAACATCATCAACAACATCATCATCATCATCATCAACAACAACATCATCATCATCATCATCATCATCATCATCATCATCAACAACATCATCATCATCATCTTCAAGATCATCATCATCACTATGTAATATGTATATTAGGGAAAAAATTTAAATTCAAGACATCACAATACACGAAGGGTCATGATATGTAGATGTGTAATGAAGATAACAAAACTACAGCTAATACACAGTGTTATATCCAGGACTAGATTTTTGAACATGAGCTTGAGCTGTATTTTTCACTCCTCTAATCTCTCTCTCTCTCTCTCTCTCTCTCTAATCTCCTTCTGATTGGCACAGCGTGGCACATGGAGCACAAGACCAGCCAATCAGACACTCAGAGACCGGGGAAGTTGATTCTAATTGGCTGTGTCAGATACTATGTCATACAGCTATGCACACACACACACACACAGTCTATGGTGTGTTCAGGCAGTGTTTCCTCACCTGTTCTGTCCTGAGTAAAGGTTTGTGTTTCGGGTTTGTGTGGATCGTCTACAGAGAGAGAACTAGAGTACCGTGTACACACACATCAGCCAGAACATTACAAACTAATACAGTAAATCCTGCATGTGTGGCGTTAAACACAGCTACACTGAAGTTTGAGACAGACACACATTGTAATAAAATTCACACACCGGACTAACTACCATGCTGAGCCCGACTTATAGCCAAATACACACAGAGCCGACTGAGAGGGCGTCTTTACTTTAGAGCAGACTGGGAGGAAATAGCTTAACTCAATTTAACCACAAAATAAAATGTGTATATTTCACAACTGTCTGTAAAAAAAAATGTAATTGCTAAAAAATTCTTTGTACATTCATATTACTAACTAAACAAATCTCAAATAAAGTGACAAATAAAAATCGAATTAGAATTTGGAATCTCACATTAAGAGAAAAGCAGATGGTGCAGCATGTGGCTCCTGGTGCAGCATGTGGCTCCTGGTCTGTCTGTCTGGATGTAGAGACTCGGGTGGCAGTAGAACCTCGTCTCTCTAAAGGAGTAAAATTTACAAAAAAACTCTGATTTTGAAACGGGCAGAAAAATGTAATTAAAATTTCCAAACTTTTTCCTCGATGATTTTAAACTGAAAAAAATTAACTTGAAATTTAATTAATAAATAATCAGCATTTGTTTAAATCAGCTTAATTTGACTCCAGTAGGTAAATTTTATTATTTACTCGTCACTAATATTAATTTAACAATTGTTAATTGAGCGCAGTTCCACTTTTTATAGTGTATACACTGTTGAACTGTAAGCATTAAACTGTAATAAACAATAATACATTAGTTTACTTGTTAAACATTAAATCTACATTCAGAGGTCTGTAAAGCCGGACAGGGAAGCTATTAAAAATATACAGAAATAAACTCAAATATACTGAAACAAATACTCAAAAACATGAAAAAAATAAATAAATAAGCAGCGATACGAGTGCACACACTAAAGGTTAATAAATACATTATTACACTAAAAATAAACAAACTATATTCCATTAAGTTATAAAGTTATAAAGTTATATTAAGTCATGGAGGAGTTATAAAGCTTCATAAAACACTGTACAGTTTACTGGAAACAGTCTGAAAATTGTCTGAAATTTCTCTTAGGTTTATACACATCATGTTTTATTTGTGTATAATTCTAGATTTGTTTTATAAGTAAACCACCGAGGGTTTGGGTTCCACTTGTGCCACCAGGCGGCTCTGGCCCCCCGGGGGCGTGGCTTTGGCCCCTCGGCTCTGCAGGGCCTATAGGGGGCGCTGTGGTATCTGACTCCAGGATGTCGGCAGTGGATCTTTGGGTGCTGGGGGGGCGGGGCCTCTGTGGATTGGACTTGTTTGTCCGGTCCGCCCTATGGGACAGTTGGATTAAGATCTGGACAGTTTGGATGCGGGGTCGGGGGGTCTTGGGCTCTTTGCCCGCTGGGCCGCGTGCGCGGTGGTGGACTGGGTGTTCTGGTGACTTTCTATTGTGGTGATTTGTGCTGTGTTGGTGTTTCTCTGGGATCGGAGCAGACGGGCGGAGCTTTGGTCCCCGCGGGACTGGGTGGGCCTCGGGTGTCCCTGATCCTGGCGCCTGTTTGCTGGGGTGTAACTGATATCAGTGTGGTTCAGTTCATCTGGCAGTTAGTTTATGAAAATTAATGAATGTGATGAAGATAAATAAACTGCAGTCATGTGACGCATAACTTCTGTTCACACAACGTCTGACCTCCTTCACCTCCATAATCACATGTGTTCTGTCGAAACCTCACCTGCTGAGACGATCCAAGCTGTTCTGTGCTCATGCAGGAGACCTGGAGCACACACACACACACACACACACACACACACTGATCTCTGCAGAAGTGAGTCCAGGACGGACCTGTGTTCTGTTCTTATGTTGAGTTTTTAAAAGTGTCACGAAATTCACGGAGTAAGTAAACATGAGCTTTGCTTAATTTCTCATTAAATCTAATAAAATGTATCTCTAGGACTAGACATCTCAATTTTTCTTTATTGCATAATATTTGCATACTTTTGGCTAACATAGAAGTTCTAGAAGAAACCTTTAATGTCTTTGTCACTCATCACACACACACACACACACCTCAGGTTTAAATACACAGGAGGTTTATTGTGGCTTCATCCCTCAAAACACACCTGCAAAAGTTTTTTTGTGTTTTACATGTTAAAGTCTCTTTTTGCCGTTGAAATTAATTTAAATCAGAAATGACACTAATGTGAGGAAGCAGATGGTCTGCTGTAGTTACAACATGATCGACTCTGCAGCTTCAAATCTGAAGTTAATTCTTCATTTCCCTAAACATTATCATGAGCAGCACCAGTATCATTAATCCTAAATTAGTTCCTTCCTGACCTCTGCTGTTCCTCTGCTGTTCCTCTGCTGTTCCTCTGCTGTTCCTCTGCTCCCGGTCTGCTGGAATGTGGAGTGTGTGGTGTGTTTCACTGAGATTAGACCTCCACCTCCGCTTCACTTTCTCTAATCAGCGTTGCTTTATCAGAGAGGGAGAGAGAGTGTGTGATCCTGATGGACAGACGTCATGTGGACAGGATTCTGGGACATGGGCAGTGGGCGTGGCTCGTTTTTATCTGCTGCTATAAAGCCCACTGAGGTCAAACACACATCCTGATCTCCACTGAGGCCCTTGAAGCCTGCCGTCTGTCTGCTGCACGTTCCTCAGCGCCATGAACGACATCTACAAAGCAGCGGTGAGTCTGAACACGTGAACACGACACCTGGGGTTTAATGCCTTTAAGTTTATTCATTTATTATTAATGTTAATGATCACAATAGACTTCTGTATTTAATGCTAAAAGTCTGTGTTTCTGAATTTTCATTTTCTCCATCAACTGAGAAACTTCAACAATAAACTTCTCAAAACGCTACAGTACGTCTAAAACGGTGTAAAACGTTCATGGAGACGACGGCTGCAGTTACGACAGGCAATGAAAAAAGATTAATAATAAATATAAGGAGAAATTGATAATGACGATAACGATAGTAATTACTTTTATTTATAGTTGAATTTTTACACACAGTTTATATGTATAATTAAGAAGTAAGAAAGTAACTCAAAATAAAAATATGTAATAATGAACAGAGATGACTGAATAATTTAATTATTATAGAACTATAGAATAAAATGAAGTATGAAATAAATTGTTATTAAAAATTAAAACTTCAAAGCTTTTATGCTTACTGAGAGTAACTGGGAGAATTGTTCAGTAATAATAATAATAATAATAATAATAATAATGTTATTGCAGTTGAGTGATGAGCCCTGACGTCACACTGTGTACTGAGTGAAATATCTGGAAGTTTAACATAAAAAATTTTTAAAAAGTAAAAGTTTTTTTTATTTTACTTTTGTGATTTTATGTTGTAACTTGTATCTTGTTGTGACTCAATCTCACTGAAGTTACTGTATAAGGTTCGTCTCGCGTGTCTAGGAAAAATGTTTTTCCCAAAATATGTATAATAAATTTAATAGTAAATAATGAATACATATGTCAATATATAATAAGTAACGAAACATAAAAATGTACAAAAATGCGAAAAGAACATTTTTTTTTAAACAACACTTTTTTTTGTGAGGTTCTGAAGCTGAAGTTACTGAATCTGGTTCTTGACTCGATTAAGGGTTAAAACTGTGACGATGTGGAGATGAAGACTGTAAGGTTGATTAAACAGTAGTTTATTTTACACGCGTGCTGGAGTTAAATATATTCACACTTATCAGCTCTGCTAAAAGCCTCTTAGCGCTGCCGCTCCTGCTCTGACTCACGCCTGCACATCGACACGTCACGCCGCGTTCTGGCTAAATCTGGAAATCAGACCAGCTTTGATAAGAACTCTACAAATTCCTGCACTATCTGTCTGTGTGTGTGTGTGTGTGTGTGTGTGTGTGTGTGTGTGTGTGTGTGTGTGTTTAATATTAATGGAGTGAATGTGTTTGTCGGTCTGTAGGTCATTAATATTATTTCATCAGAAGACGTGACGTCAGCATGAGCGTCTGCTCCATTACAGATTTACTCTTCTGTTGAACAGCTGTGATGATTTATGGATTTATTTTAAACTTCTTTTTAGGACGTTTCAGAGGTTTTAATCTCAGGGACGTTTCTGTGTGAACGAGAATGAACGAAGATGAATGAAAGATTCCACTGAACCTGTTCACACTAGAAAGTTATGTTCCAATCAAATCCTATCGACATGAGCGCGAGGCGGGCGTGGCACGACGTCTCTCACTACTTTACTTCCTACCTGCAGTTACTTCCTGTTTCCTGTTTGACATGTGATTCCATCATGTCTTATCTTATGTGAGCTCTCAGTGAGTGTGTAGAGAGACGTTAGGAAAAAATAAAGCTTTCGAGGACGTGTCTGAGACCGCTGGTGTGTCGCGTGAGTGTATGAGGCTAACACAGTTAGCTCACGCTGCTAATCTAATCTGAGAATGAAGTGTAATGTTGAAATCACACACCTGAGCTTTACACAGTATAGGGTGGTATTTTATCTGTGTTCAACTATCTGTGTTTGTTTACATCTGACCTAAAATAAAACACCTGCCTGGGCCACGCCCATCAAGGCCACGCCCTCTGAGACTGAGTGACATGTGACCACAGAGTAACAGATAAAGAGACTTCTCTCTGGAACTAAATGTGAACACTGGTGTGTGTGTGTGTGTGTGTGTGTGTGTGTGTGTGTGTGTGTGTGTGTGTGATACCTGAAGATGTGATTTATTATTTATTATGATCGTTGCAGGTTGAGCAGCTCACAGACGAGCAGAAAAATGGTGAGTAACCAGTAAAACCTATAAAGTTTTAATGTGGATTAAATGAAAGTGGATTAAAATTAATCCAGGAGCTTTAAACTGTAATCTGCTCTAAATCATCAGGACTTTAATACAGGTTACAAAAACAATCTGCAAAAAACAAAACACACGAGTGCATAAGTATTTACTCCCCCATCACCGTGAAGCCTGTAAAAGATCTGATCAGAGGTCATGTGATCTGTTGGAGTCGATCTGTGTGTAGTTAAAGTGTGTGTGTGTGTGTGTGTGTGTTAGAGAACATGCCTACACACACAGCATCACGAGGACCCAATAGCAAATTATTAAAACATCTCAAACCTTGTATTTGAGAATCTGAACGTATAAACTTTACTTTTTACTCTGACTAAATGTAAATAAAATGTTTAAATATGTTTATGGGGTGTGTGTGAGGGGGGGGGGGGGGCTGATACTTATGCACACGGGTGTGACTTTGCGCTGACTCCATAGAGTTCCGCGCCGCCTTCGACATCTTCGTGCAGGACGCGGAGGACGGCTGCATCAGCACCAAGGAGCTGGGCAAAGTGATGAGGATGCTGGGACAAAACCCCACCCCCGAGGAACTGCACGAGATGATCGACGAGGTGGACGAGGACGGTAAACACACACACACACACACACACAGTGAGCTATACCGCATTAGAAGGTGACTAATTAGAAGAATTCTCTGGAGTTTCTCAGCTGTAATGATAATATGAGAAGATTGAGATAATTAGACCCTAATCATGTGATTGAGGTGAAATGTGCAGTTTTTGTCTGGATGAGAGAAAACATGACTGAGGTTAGTTCAGTACTTTATAGTTCAGTACTTTATAGTTGAGTACTTTATAGTTCAGTACTTTATAGTTCAGTACTTTACAGATGACTTTTAAATAAAGAGAAAGTCGTGTAAACGTAAAGTCTAACCAGCTTCACCACAATGTGCCTCGTTCTCCTCTAAGTTGCTCTAATGTTTAATGTTCAGACATTTTGCAAACAAAACAAAAAAAAAATAAATGAAAAAAATCTTTTTATTAGACATGAGCACCAAAAAACCTCAATTAATCACAGGAGATACCCGATCTCAGCAGAGTCTAAGTTTAAGATTAAGGTTAACACATTGGGAAATCCCCTCGTCTCCCCTCGTCTCCCCTCGTCTCCCCTGGTCTCCGCTGGTCTCCCCTGGTCTCCCCTCATCTCCCCTCGTCTCCCCTGGTCTCCCCTGGTCTCCTCTCGTCTCCCCTCGTCTCCCCTCATCTCCCCTGGTCTCCCCAGGTCTCCCCTCATCTCCCCTGGTCTCCCCTCATCTCCCCTGGTCTCCCAACGTCTCCCCAGGTCTCCCCTCATCTCCCCTGGTCTCCCCTCGTCTCCCCTGGTCTCCCCTCGTCTCCCCAGGTCTCCCCTCGTCTCCCCAGGTCTCCCCTCGTCTCCCCAGGTCTCCCCTTGTCTCCCCTGGTCTCCCCTCGTCTCCCCTGACGGACATCAGGACCTCAGGACGCTCACAGAAACGTAACAGAGTCACAGGCTGCTGGACGTGTGTGAGGTTTTGCTGCAGGACTCGGACACTGTTGTGTGAAATGATATCCAGCGTTATGAGCAACACAGCAACGTAGCATAATAAATATAGCAGTTACACTGGACTACACACACACTACACTCATGAAGACAAGACACATCTGCATACACATCTGTATACCTTCACACACTTCTCTACTTCTTTCTTCTTTTTTTATGAAACTTTGACCTTTTCTTACCCTTGATTTGATTTGGTGAGCATCACTACGTCCCCCATCACCTCCAACCCCATCAACTAACAGATGAGACTAAACCAGTTCACCTCGCTGGAGTGCAGACTGGTTTTAGATTATTTTAAACGGTTCAGAAACCTGACAGCAAAACCTGAACAAAAACGCAACACCAGTTGAGTGAGACTTTAAACTACGGTGTTTTTTCGAGATCAGGGCCGAGTGTACACCGTGTCTGATTAACTCTGTGTGTGTTGGCTCAGGCAGCGGGACGGTGGACTTTGAGGAGTTCCTGGTGATGATGGTGAGGTGTATGAAAGACGACAGTAAAGGGAAGTCCGAGGAGGAACTGGCTGAACTCTTCCGCATGTTCGACAGGTTCGCTCGACTTTACCAAGCCGGGTTTAACACTGATCCAGCGTCTCATCGGAACAGCTTGAACACTCAGACTGCTGTGTGTGTGTGTGTGTGTGTGTGTGTGTGTGGCAGGAATGAGGATGGTTATATAGATCTGGAGGAGCTGAAGATGATGCTGGAGGAGACGGGAGAGACCATCACTGAGGACGACATCGACGAGCTGATGCATGACGGAGACAGAAACAACGACGGGAGAATCGACTATGATGGTGAGAGAGTGTGTGTGTGTGTGTGTGTGTGTGTGTGTTTCAGCTTCTATAAATCACACTTGGAACAGAGTTTGTATCAGCCACATGAACAACAATCATAACACCTTGTACAACAGTACAGTAAGTCGTTAAACACGCCCACTATGACATCACAGTTTTAATTAAGTTTTAATTAGTAACACTCCTCGTTATTTTAATCAGAAATATCTGTTAGTAACCCTGTTGTTTTTGATCATGTACTTTAGTCTAATCTTTATTTGTTTATTTATTTATCTATGGTTGTGCTCATGTAGCATTTTGTGCCTCAAAGAATTTATGCACTTTTAATATATTAGTATAATATAAGATTTTTCATAATTGCAAAAAAGATAATATATAATATAAAACTAATTAAATAGAGAATTAATAAGGCTTGAAAATTAAAATCTAAATTTTGGTGCTTTTCCGTTTGCATAATATTCACATAAAATATTCTATAAAAATAGTGTGTATATACTGTATGATGTGTAATAATGCTGTGTGTAGTCTGTTTGCATGTGTGTATTTATTATTATAATTTTTTACATTTATCTATCTGTCTATTTTCATGGGTTTCAGAGTTTATGGACTTTATGAAAGGTGTGGAGTAGGAGTGAGTGTGATGCTGCAGACACGAGGAGCCGAACATCGACGTCCATCAGCGGGAATTTAACATTAAATATAACATCAGTGACGTAATGCTTATGATGAAACGTTCACAATGTACATAAAATGGGCAAAACCTCTGTGTGTGTGTGTGTGTGTGTGTATATGTGTGTGTGTGTGTGTGTGTGTGTGTGTGTGTGTGTGTGTGTGTGTGAGAGAGAGATAGAGAAGATTTTTTGGAGTGTGTAAATCTCACAGTCTCCCCTCAGTCGTGGACACGGAGTTTATATTCACTGCTGAAGCTCCAGGTGTTTTCAGCTCATTTCTCCTGGAGGCCGAAAGAACATAAAGAATAATAAACGAAATGTCTGGGAAGTAAATCAGCTCATTTTATCTCATTTTTACATTTTCATCTCAAACAAGAGCTCAAATATGAGAAATAAAACCCATTTACACTTTACACCGCACTACATTTGCTCATTTGAGGTTCCTGAGTAACACAACAAGCTGAGTTTTGACTTTTGTCTTTATCTTATGAAATTCCATTGAGAGACGGAACCTGGTGAGGGACTGAGTGTTTGTAGTTGTTATAATGTAAAAGACAAAATGAGTAACTGTTTCAGACGAGTCTGCAAGTAAACACAGCAAGTGAGCAGATAAATCTAAAAACGACTGGAATTGGGTTAAGATCTGTCCGAGACGTTATTAAACCCTAGAAGGACGGAGCTGAACCTCAACTTCACAGAAGGGATGTGATCAAAGACACATCCTGATTCAGTCTGATATGAGATCACCTTTGTATGGTGAAAAAAACCTGAATTGGAAACTATAGAAATTGATAAATTGCAGTGTTGGTATAAGAGGAATAAAACACATGGAGTCGTGATGTTCTGGAAAATTAATCAGTTACAGGATGGTAACAGAAACTCTGCTTCATCTCACCACTGATGATCATTTTGAAATTTCATACCATGAATGCTTAAAAGAACAACCTGGTTCCTAATGTGTGTGTGTGTGTGTGTGTGTGTGTGTGTGTGTGGTTACACAACACATGGATTGAGTAGTTATTTACGGCGGCCGCCCCCCCCCCCCCCTGAGCCTCCTGTTTGAAGGCTAATCTAATGACATCACCGGTGTATATGCCCCCCCCCCCCCCCTCAGACCCCGAGCCCGAGGACCCGCATCCTCCACCACCACAAACACATGATGTTTAGCTCAGGCCCACAAAACCACAGATCAGTGTTTTAAGCTTAATGACTTCCCTTAAAGCATGCATACACACACACACACACACACACACACACACGTCGCTGTGAAATCCAAGTCTAA
This sequence comes from Channallabes apus, assembly GCA_030522415.1. Lineage (NCBI taxonomy): Eukaryota > Metazoa > Chordata > Actinopteri > Siluriformes > Clariidae > Channallabes > Channallabes apus. The sequence goes on along the minus strand of CM060117.1, from coordinate 960,414 downwards.
ACTCCACCTGAGAGGTTTCCTGACGCCCCTCGGGGAGCGACGCTGCCACGCTGCAGGTTTTATATCAAGTTGTTCTGATTATTTTTTACTTTGTGCTGCATTAAGCTGGATATAAATAAAGCGCTTCAGTCCTACAGCTCAGTGTCTCATCACCCACTCGGATTATCTGGGTCTCTAAGTTTACATTTTGGTCGACCACTGACTAAAATAAAGCAGAATATAACTTTATAAGTTTGTACCCCCCACATTTCTGGAAGGAGAAAAAAGCAGAATGCAGCTCTATTTTAGAATTTAGATACAAAATAATAGCAGTAAGTGTCGATGTGCTTGAAAATAAAAACTGAAGTCCTGACCTCGGAATTACATAAAAAATTTAATAAAATAAAACTTTGGTTATTTTGTTCTAAGGGTGTACAAACTTCTGCCCTTGAAGTCTTGAGACTTGACACATGTTTCTTTCTTTTTTTGTTTTCTTTCATAACACCGTTCTGTTTTCCAACTGACGAGGAATATATTTCTGTAGAGGAGGGCGGACCTTTGGGTAGTTGGTGGTCATGTGACATTTTAGAGGTGTGGTTTACTGACATGGAGCCGTGTCGTATCTCAGGGTGGTGACGCGGCGACTCTCCGTTACTACACCTCACTCCAGACACGCGGGTTAAACATTGGCTATGAATAAACCCTGGCTGGTTAGAAGTGCCAGGTGTGGGCGGAGTCAATGTGGAGAAATAAAAAAGTACAGCATATAACACTTATTACTTCATAAAAAGTAAATCTTCCTAAAATGTACAAAATTTATAGGCGCAAGTGAGTAAAGAGTGAGGCGGGTGGGGGGGGGGGGGAGTGAGGGAGAGGGGCGGGGAGGGAGGGGGTGAGGGAGAGGGGGAGGGGGTGAGGGAGAGGGGGAGTGAGGAGAGTGAGGGGAGGGGGGGTGAGGGGGAGGGGGGAGTGAGGGAGAGGGGCGGGGAGGGAGGGGGTGAGGGAGAGGGGGAGTGAGGGAGAGGGGGGGGGTGAGGGAGAGGGGGGGGAGAGGGGGAGAAGTCAGACCTGCTGTCCCAAAAGGAGCTAACAGCGCTAACAGCATAATTGCAGAGAGCGTCAGTGCAGGAAACACTTGACCTGAGGAAAGACTTCAGGAGCCTGAACAGCAGGAGGACAGCAGCGGGACCGGGTCATGTCCGGTGTCCTCTGAGATATTCACCCTCTCCCTGGAGCAGTTTAGATCCTCACAGGCTCTAAAGAGTGTATTAGTCTTCCTGTCCTGAAGAAACTCCAACCTGCCTGCCTCAGTGACCTTTAACCTGTAGATCTGACCTCAGGTGTGATGAAGTGCTTTGAAAGGCTGATCAGAGACTTCATCACCTCCTGGCAGACACACAGTACAGATGAGCAGACACGCCTCAGCGTCCCTCACCTTCAGCACTGGAGCCCCCAGGGGCGTGTCCTGCATGGCCACACCCAACTCCACCTCCAACATCACGTTTACTAATGACACTGTTAGACCCGTGAAGATCTTGAGGAGGAGGTGAACATGGTGCGATGGTGAACTTCAACACAAAGCAGGAGTGAAGCTACCAGCCCCATGTGACCAACCGGAGCTCCAGTGGAGGGAGTCGACATCACACAGGACCGGTCATGCTCCTATTATTTTCTCTCTCACTTACTCAGAACTCAGCGTTTCTCTTCCGCTCTGATCGTCACATCTTTAACCCAGTTAGTGTTTAGACTGAAACAGCCTGAAGCTCGAACAGATGGAAACTTCACCCTTCTGCTCATAACTGCACCAGTTAACACACACACACACACACACACACACACACACACACACACACACACACACACACACACACACACAGCAGGAGAGGAATGGGAAAGAAGAAAACTCAGGTCTGAATGAAGATCTTTGGGAATAGGATGCAGATAAAACCAATAATGAGAACAGGAAACCATGACCATATAAGGAAAGTGGAACCCTGAAGGGCTCAAATAGTCACGGAGAACCAAAAGGGTCCGAATCAGAGGTCTTTGTTGTGATTTACTGCTCATGGAGTGTGATGGCATTTTAACTGGGGTTTTTAAAAACACTTTCTTGTGATCTAGTTTAATCAGTCCAGTGTGTCCTGACTGCGAATGTCTTCGTCTCGTGTAGTCCGTCCATCTTAAGGTTGTGCATTTTGAGATGATTTTCTGCTCACCACAGCTGTACAGAGTTACTGTAGACTTCATGTCAGCTCTCATCATCAAGATGTTTCCAGTTTAATTCTATTGTATTTAGATTAGTTTGCAACGCTGGCTTGTGATTGGCTGATTAGAAATGAGCCGGTGTTCCTAATAAAGTGAACATGCACATTAAAACATGACATTTTAGACATCCCTTTGGAAATTTAATCAACTTAATGCAAAGTTATAGTATTTCGATAATAACACATCAGTTAATGTGAATGTTGATTCCTTCTCACGTCTCAGTTTGTTTTGTGTTTTAGTAAATTAAACTTTTGCACGTTACTCGTTCTATAAACAGATTAAATGTTAAAAATATCTTTCACCCCTTTTCTGAATGAGTGTCACGTCCCCTGTATTCAGAGCCCAAACCACAGGGTTAAACACTAGTGACCCTCACACACTCGTCTGATTGGCTGCTGGTTCCTTAGCAACCAGAGAGAGAGAGAGAGAGAGTGTCCTTGTACACTTCACCTCAAGACTTCAAAACACAGGTGGAAGAAGAACAGCAGTGTTTACAGTCAACTACAGAATTATTGGCACCCTCTAAAATAAAGAATGTAAAAAAAGTGTGTGAATTAGAAACACTCAAACACACACACACACACACACACCTCTAACTACTTTACTTAAATAGTTGTTTGTTCCTTTGAAAAATGTCTAAAAAACATAATTTCATTTAAAACATTGGATAAAATAATTGTTTTAAAATACAAATAATACTCATGGAAATAGTCATAGAAATTACAAATTATAATTTGTTCTCTTTGATTAAAAAATCTAACATTATTTGATGTGTAATAATTTATATATATATATACATTTTGTACTGCTACAACAATACATTTTCCCACAGGGATCAGAAAAGTACTCTTTTTCCCACACTAATAAAATAACTTACAATTTCCTTATATTATTATATTAACCTAAAAATTAAAAGAACATTTTAAGGTTTCTTTTTGCTTAAATTAAATATATATTTGATATTTTTAGACCCATACATTTTAATAATAAAAACTGAGGAGCTTCAGGAATCTAGACGAGATTAGATGTGAAAATGCAACAAAGGAAAACTAAACATAATTCCATCAGACGTTTTTAAGTCATAAATTAAATGTATACTGTAGAGAGATCACCAGAGATCATCAGAACATTATCACGATGCATCGGTGCTGATTTAATGTGTATTGCGATTCTGTAAGTATCATCATTTCATAAATATCCAGATTCAATATTTTTTCCAGAATCGTTACGATTCTAAAGTAACGTAATAATAATTCGCTTCTGCCACACAGGACACTGGGCTGCGTGAATAGTTTAGAGCACCACCTGCAGGATTATGGAGGAACTGCAACACTTTGTCACATTAATGCAAACATACATTTTATAAATTTTTTTATTTAATTTTATTTTAATAAATTCTTTTCTGGTTCAATAATATATATATATACTGTATATATTGTAATGAATAAAATAAATAAACCAGACTGCTTTTTTTCTGTACATTTATTTCACACTGTAATGATTCACACTGGATCAGGATTTCACTGCTGCGATTCACATGAAATTTACTTACAAACACCATCAATAATTCATCTCCCGTTAATATAAACATTCGTTTTTATCTCAGATTATATTAATAATGAAAGAAATAAAAAGATTGAATGTAAACCTTACTGTTTCCTGTTGAAATAAATAAATAAGGAATAATGTTGTAAGTCTGTCCCTTAATTAATTCCATGTTGTGTAGAGAGAGGATTTATCTACACAATTATTTTTTCACTAATATTTAGGCCAGTAAATCCCCTCGGGTGTTTACAGCTTACATAACTCAAAATATATTTAAATCTTATTAACACACATTCCACAGTAATGAACAACAACAATGCACACATTTTACAAATAAATACGTTCATCTAGATACTGGACTGCAATGATTTCATCATAATATACATACAGATTTCGCTCAAACAACCTATTTATATTTCTAAATAAATAAATATCACCATCTTGTGGAAAACGTATCATTTTCAGAGTTTGGAGACAGTGCAGTCATTAATAATCTGAAACAGAAGGTGCTGAGCGTAAAACACCACAGAGATCTTTTCACTTATTTACCATGAATATGAAGATTTCAATAAAACCCGCTGCCCTCTAGTGGTAGAACTCGAAATTACCCCGACACAACACATCAGCAGTGTTTCACTAAAACTCCTCAGACACTTAAATACAGAAAACTGGTGTGACAGAGTTTTAAAGTACTGTTTTTGACCAAAGGGAATGCAGTTAAGGAAGGTTTGAACTGTGAGGCTGATGTCAATAAAGTAAGCAAACCTCGAGCTTAGCATCAAACACTCGCCTCAAAAACCATTACATCATTTCATGAAACAGCGGGAATTTAAATGTATTCCAATCTAAAATCTATTCTCATGTACGAGCTCTGCCTTCAGAGTCTAGACCACGCCTTCTCTCAGAGTCTGACATACTCTGACTGACACACACACACACACACACACACACACACACACACACACACACACACCCTTAATGCTCCATCTGAAACTGGAGGACGTAAATTACTGTTAGACTAAACAAACAGATTTCTGACACCAAACACGTCTGCACACATCTCCTCTGTCCTCTGATGCTGCTGGGACACGCTGTGAGCAAACCTCACAAACGCCTCCTCAATTTAAACACACTAACGCATCAGAACATCGGAAATGATAATACTCAAAACACACACACACACACACACACACACATTTTGTTAAGAAAGAAAAAATGGAATGGTTTACTCATATTGCACTGAAATGAGGACGTCTGGGGGATGGAGAGGGGCGCAGCTTACTAATCAGTCTGGACCGGGAAAGGGCAGGACTTATTACTCAGTCTGGAATTGAAAAGGGCGGGGCTTATTACTCAGTCTGGAATTGAAAAGGGCGGGGCTTATTACTCAGTCTGGAATAGAAAAGGGGGGGGGGGGGATTAGTACTCAGGCTGGAATGGAGAGCAACAGATTATTATCGTCACTCATTACACAGGATGGAGAGGAACAGGGCAGGTCACTCAGTCAGTGTCTTGTCTTCAGTCTGTGGGATAGAGCGGGGTGGGGGTTTGTACTCAGTCTGTGGGTGGCAAAGAGCAGGGTGTGTTACTCTATGGGCAACAAGTGGTGGGGCCTGTCATCAGTTTGTGGGATGGAGAGGGGCGGGGCTTGTTACTCTGTCTGTGGGACAGAGATGGCGGGGCCTTTGGGGTCGTCGAAGCGGTCCATGGTGTGCAGCTGCATGATCATGTGCAGGCCGTAGGTGAGGACCAGGACCAGGAGCGCAGACGTGAGCAGACCCATCCAGATGCCTGGGGTGAAGAACCCGGCGCAGTCGCTGGCATAAACAAACTCCTTTCCTGTCACGTTAAAGCCCTGGATCTGTCGGGACACAAGCAACTGACTTACCTCATGTATACACAATATGTTTTATAAATGTTATAATTTTAATGATTTCTGTGAAATTCAAATTAATGTTCATTACTAGGGCTGAAATGATTCCTCAAGTAACTCGAGTAATTTGATTATAAAAAATGATTGAAGCTTCTTTTAATTAATTTTAAAAGCTTGCATTATGTTTTTGCGCAGTTATTTGTTGACAGCGCGCTTTTGACAAAGTATGCGGATGCAAGCCGCCAGTAAACACCAACGAAGAAGAAGCGCTTACGTCACCCACAAAGTGGAAGGAGAAGCAATCAGTTAGCTGTGTATTCATTTGAGGAAGCGTTCTTTTGCGGGATACAAAATGGAACAGGGCGATAAAATTATCAGCGAGCCAAGAGATGAAGAAACCAGCAAGAGAAAACGACAGGAATTGTACAGTAAGTAAAGGCTTATGTTATGTCTGAGCTGTAGATTTTGGAACTTTTAGTTCTGAAAGTTTAGTTGCACACCTTAGTTTTTTTTTAGTCATTTGAAATTCCTTTTTTAGTTTTTGCATCTGAGAAAAGGCTTTAAAATAAGAATGTATGGCACTGTAATGCACTTAATTCATCTCAGTCAACTTTAATACCCCTATCTATCCATTTATACCCGTATTTTGCGCGGTGACCGGAAGTATGGTTCATCATGATTCTCCGCGAGGAAAAAAAAAATCACATGTTAAAAATGTAATTTTTTGGCGAACCTTGCAGAACGTCAGCGGAACATCGGCGGGCGATCGCAGCGGCTCACGGTGCCCAACACCGCATCTCACCGCGAGTCAAACCGCATAGGTGAGATAGTGGTATAAACTATTCCTTGTATTGTGAATAATAACAATGTTTATTTTTGATAAAATGCTGTATGCATTTAAAAAAATAAAAGTAGTTTTTTCTAAAAAGAAAACCAATTAATCTTTGTTTCTCTTATATATTTTACATTGCTGTTTAATTAAGCAAAAGTAAATTTTATCCGATTACTCGATTAAATCAATTAAATTTTTGGTAGAATACTAAAATATTCGATAGCTGCAGCCCTATTTATTACAAATTTAAAAACACCTAAAAACATTTCCTTTTGTTTATTATTGCCAGGAGTGTACTGATCCAGCCGCCATAGTAGGAGCAGGGTGCACTAACTTTTGAAATTGTGTGTAAAATTATTGAAAAGAAAAATCTGAATAGCTAAGATTAAGTAACAAGATAAAATACAATATAAACAAACAAAAAATCCCAAACACCTTATTAAATAAATAATGATTGAAAAACTCTGGACGAATAAAAATTCCCGGGACAGAGATTATTTTTCACATTAATGATCATTTCCTTAAACGTGCTGCTTTAGTATGGTGTAACAGTAATGTAGTAGTAACTTTAACTCCGTTCAAGGTAAACCCACAGCAGCTCCCCTCAGTGGCCGTACCTGGAAGTCATCGAAAGCGATCCTCCAGTTGTTGGCGTCGTCCTTGGACGAGTGTGGTGTGAGCTGTGGGTAGCGGAAGCTGGTGACAGAGTGACAGCGGTACGAGTACTCGGCCGGAGCGTAGATACTGCGGCTGGCGTTGAATGAAGCCGTTTGTCTGTCGTACTCCAGCTGAACCCGATCCATGGTGAACCAGCGGCGCGCTGAAACCTTATAGTGCCTCTGACTCATGACGAAGCTGCAGAGGACAGTTACAGTTACACACAGCGCTGCTCATCCTCATAATAAACTGTCAGTTATCAATCACGGTTCTTTTGTGTGCTGACTCTGACTCCAAAAGTAATTTTTTAATGATTCACTACATTTAAAATAGACGTTGGTCGATCAGTCAGTGACCGGAATTGGCGGGTTTTCAGTTTGATCAGAACGATCACGCTGGACCGAACCGATTCTGTTTACAGTGTTACATCATCAGAAGCCTCATTAAAAAGCCTTCAATCTGCCCTTCTCTCCAAATTCTGCAATCAAGTTAGTTTCAAAACACACTCACTACACACTGCGTGCTCACGACTGCTCAACATGCATTAATTGTCAAGTTGAGTTTTGACACTTGATGTGTTTGAGGCAGAAAAACGTTGCTGTTTCTTTATGATCCTACAGGTGGCGCGATAAACTATTCCCACACTGGCATCCTGTGTGGTAGGAGCGAATTATTTACCAAGCTTGTATAGAAATAATAATTATGGGTCATGACGGAGATACACATTGCTCAGTCACAATGTAGCTTTGTGTTATTAATTTAATTTGAAGTTAGTTTGTGTTGTTTAAATGCTGCACGTGGTTGTGAGAAAACTAATGTTACAAGGAACGGACTACATTTAATTACTCGTTCCATTTAGTCATGAAGCTGCTGATTGTTTTTTGTCTTGTTAAACTGCTGTGGTGTAAGACAAATAAAATACACTGGGAATGTTCATGCAGTACTTACATGAGTTTGAAAGAGCGGTAGTTTAACACATTTTCGTAGTTCAGGACCAGCCTGTAAACAGAACAAGCACGTGTTAAGATTGTTAAATTAAATTTATAAACTCTAAACCTTGTCCTTTTTTGTAGCTCACCTGGAGTGTGTGCCATTACAGGAGGACCCCTCCAGGTTAGGGGAAACCCCCTCTCCAAAGGTTTTAGGGCTGAGGTTGTGTCTCTCCCACTTTCCTGAGCGATATACGCTGACAGTCAGGTTCTTGGCCCACAACAGGATGCAGGCAGAGCCGCGCTCCTTAAACTCCACAGGGGCGTAGGGAGCAGGAGGGCCCTCACGCCGGTACTGCAGCAGAGAGCGTGCTCCGACAGAGCGCACCTCTGGAAACACCTCCTCTATCACCTGACACGGGAACAAGAGATTTCACTCTGCACTCAGTACAGGATCATTGTAGGATTGTTTACATTTTAAACTTTAAAAAGCTTGAATTTAATTCAAGATTAAAGAAGTTTATTTGTCACGTACATGGTTGTACAAGTACAAAAGCAGTGAAATGCAACTGCAACAAACTCCAGACTGTGCAGATATTTAAGAAGAAGAAAAACAATAACAATAATAATAATAAAAGAATAGGTATGTACAAAATAAAAATAAGACTAATTTTTTTATTTTGTACATAAAGTTGATCAACTTTAAGTTCTGTATCTGTTTATCTAAAACTTAATCTATAAAATATTAAAATTCAGGAAGGAGTTAAAAACACAATGAAATAAGTGAATTACAATAACCTAAAAGATTTAACCTTTAAACATTTAAGATATTGTTTTAACACACTTTTATTCTCTTCTCATTCAACTAAAGATCTGTGTGAGATGTTCAGCAAATGAGTTCTTACCCGTGAGGGGCGGAGAGCAGTGTAGATGGCTGTGTAAGGGACAGACTGACTACCCATAATTCTTTGCACCTGATTCATCACCTCATCTGAAACACACACATCAAATAATAAGTTTGCACATTTCACTCCTGATTAGTGTGTATGCGTGTGTGTGTGAGCGAGAGAGAGAGAGAGAGAGAGAGAGAGACTCACCATTACCACTGAGTACCTCTTTAACAGACATCATATCGGCCCTAAGAGAGAGCGAGAGAGAGAGAGAGCGAGAGGTTATGGTTGATTCCAGAGGCGTGTAGTAGTTTGTGTAGTGAACCATATTATTCCAGTATATTGTGTAATAGAGTGTACATAAAATAATAAAAGTAAAATGTATAAAAGTTTGTGTAGTCTTTAGTCCGGATGCAGTGAGGTGTGTAGTATGTTGTGCAGTAGAGTGTGTAGTGAGGTGTGTAGTATGTTGTATAGTGGGGTGTGTAGTATGTTGTGCAGTAGAGTGTGTAGTGGAGTGTGTAGTATGTTGTATAGTGGGGTGTGTAGTATGTTGTGCAGTAGAGTGTGTAGTGGAGTGTGTAGTATGTTGTATAGTGGGGTGTGTAGTATGTTGTGCAGTAGAGTGTGTAGTGAGGTGTGTAGTATGTTGTATAGTGGGGTGTGTAGTATGTTGTGCAGTAGAGTGTGTAGTGGAGTGTGTAGTAACATGTTGCGGCGCAGCGGGCCGCTCACCCAGAGGAGCTGTATGGCAGACTGAAGATGAGCAGCGCAGGGAGAGAGGCGTTGAGTCTCAGCTGAGCCAGCGTGTCCGGGTCCATGTAGAGCGGCGCCGTGTTCAGCTCGTCCTGCAGCAGCGTCGGGAGAGAGGAACTGGCCGAGGACCACACCGACGGCAGGAGCAGGGACGAGGACGACTGCAGAGCCGCCTAGATAACACACACACACACACACACACGCCACAGAAAGACCCGCACTGATCACAGATCCTCAGTCCTGGGGATTAGAGCTGCACAGTGTAGAGAAACAGGATCTTCAGACAGACCGGGAGGTAAAGGTTACCGATCAGGGGGACACAGGGGTGTTCTCATTTACCCCAGGAATTCATCATGTGGACATAATTAAACAGAAAGTGTGGGAATAGGGGTCATTTCTGTTATTTCACTAGAGAGCAAAGTAGAGTAACAATCTGACAGTTATAGATCATAATGCTGTGAGCTCACAAATTCCCAGTAAAGTCTTTTTCAGCTGTGTGAATTCTCACGGCACAACCATAACGCGTATGTGTACGTGTGTGTGTAAGAAAAGAAATGACACTGATCATTACACACCTCCAGATTGGGAAAGGCGCTGCTCTGTTTGTTCCCAAACACGCCGGCATACTTGGTGAAGTCATCAATACTCAACTGAGGATGAAAGAATTAAAGAAATATTCTCATCATCATCTAATTTATAGAAGAAAAAAAACAGTACCTGACATATAAAACTGTAAAGTTCTTTTTTTTCTTCCTAGAATGCATTTTATTTACAAATATGTTTGTATTTTACTTTACAGTATATAACCATTACAGTTCCTCCTACTGATGTCCTACTCAGTCTTTGATTTTTTTTTTTTAAGTGGATTTTTTTTTAAGAGGACGTGACGGAGACATCAGCTGGAGAATCGGGAATCAGAGCGACGGTGCGAAATAGAGAACCTCGCTCTTCACACCCAAGTGACACAATCCTCATGAGACTGAGCAAGCACTCTGAAATTTATTCTCAATTACTGTAACACACTCTCTCTTTCTGTGTGTGTGAGTGTGTGAGAGAGTGAGTACACAACTGACCTTATCCTGAAAGAACAGCAGGACGTTGTGAGGTGCAGATCTGAACGCTGTGTTCAGGTAGGACTGGAGCTCGCTCAGTGACACCGTGTGACCTGCGGCTGGGCCGGTCTGGGGTGTCAATGAAAACCTGGGGGGAAAATACATGACTTTTTTAATATACAGTCATATTTGGGGTATAATATATTATTGTTAATATGTTAATATAGCTTTACGTTGTATACACGTTATTTTATACGCGTTAATGTATAAAATAGGCTGCAGAGTTTTAGGAATATGGGGATATTATTCACACCGCGATATTAAACCGATGTATCGGCCGACCGGAGCCGCTGCAGCACTGGACAGCGACCAAAGCCGAGCTCGCGCACTGCAGCACCGATTATTAACTGAAAACCCGATTAAATCGTGAAAAAAAGATTATTATTGGTGACTGAGACAAATGTGAGGTAAAGATAATATTAAAACACAGAACTACACGGGCACAGAGCGAACATTTCAGGGCTCGCGCTCCCTGTCTGAGGTAACACTCAGCTAGCACTTAGCACTTATTCCCTATACACGAGTAATAATTCTATATTTCAAAGGAAAAAAGCAAATATTCACCCGGTGCTGGTCCACATCAGCAGAGGAACCTGTTCTGCACATTGTCCAGTCGCGACAACAGCGAGCAGAAGCAAAAGCAGCATGACCGCAGAGCGCGCCTCGGGCCTCCTCACAGCCGCCATCTTCCGCTCCATCGCCGGTCAGCAGTGACGTCACACGCCGCGTGCCACTCTCACCAGCAACTTACAAATATGTGTACCCCAGGATTTCCGGTCACCTGATCTGTAGTGGTTGAATTGTATTCAGCATTTTATAATATTTAAATATTATAATAAGATAACTGTTTTAAAAGCTACAGAGGCGCAATTCTGCCATGGAATAATAATAATAATAATAATAATAATAATAATCTATTTTAAAGAGCTACACGATTTTACACTGTATTATCGGCCTCGATCACCACAGGGTCCTGAGGGTGCTGTCTGTGCAAAGGTGCACAATATGACGCACCACAGACCACGTGATCATCACCAACGCTGAACCCAATGTGGCATTTTTAATGTGATCTTTCTGTTCTGTACCTACATAAACACAACACAGAAATGATATACATTTATAAACTCCAGAGATCATGTTACACACATTTAAAAACAAATGACCATACAGTGTTTTCCACAGTCCACATAAAGTTAATAGTAATAATAATCTTGATAGAATAGACTAGAATAGTCTTTATTGTCATTGCAACAAGTACAACGAAATTTAAAGTGCCATCCCTCAATGCAACCTTGAAACATAATCATGCACACACACACACACACACACACACACTCCTGTTATTGCACGATCCACAATCTTTTTTGCATAGATTGCACAAAAAAATGCATAAATAATTAAATCTTATTGCACATTGTTTGAGTCTTTTTTTTATAGCAGCATTCAGTACTCTTATTGCACTGGGATAAAAACAGTTTTTATATCTACTGGTTCTAGTTTTTAATGTTCTAAACCGTCTGCCAGACGGCAGCAGATCAAACAGTTGATGTCCCGGGTGTGAGTTGTCCTTTGCAATTTTATTGGCAAGTTTTAGGCAGCGGGAATTGTGTAAGTTATCCAGATTGCTGAGGGGCAGCTGACAATCTTCTGGCCAGTTGTAATGACCCCCTGCAGTGCCGTTCTCTGGGCCACAGTGCAGCTGCTGTAACAGACACACATATGCAGTATGTCAGTATGCTCTCAATGGAGCATCGATAAAAAGACACCAGCAGTCTCTGGGAGATGTTGTTCTTCCTGAGCATTCTCAGGAAATACAGCCTCTGCTTGGACTTTTTCAGCATCTCGGATGTGTTTACCCCCCAGCTCAGATCCTCCTCAACATGTACTCCCAGAAGGCGGAAGTACGGAACCCTCTCCACACAGTCCCCGCTGATAAACAGTGGTGAAACGTCCATTTTTTCCCTCTTAAAATCTATGATGATCTCCTTGGTCTTAGAGGTGTTGAGGAGCAGATTATTTTCTCCACACCAGGCTGTTAGCCGTTCCACCACATACCTGTAGACAGACTCATCCCCCCCGAAGATGAGCCCAACTCTTGTTGTGTCATCTGCAAATTTGACAAGGGTGTCACTATGCTGGACAGGTGTACAGTCGTAAGTGTACAGGGTGTAGAACAGGGGGCTCAAAACACAACCCTGTGGTGACCCGGTGCTGAGGCTGATGGCCGGCGATGTACAGTATATGGGCCCACTCGCACTCTCTGACTCCAACCACGCAGAAAGCTTCTAATCTATAGGCAGATGGAATATGGAAGCCCCAGGTCCACTAGTTTGTCCATCAGTTTGTGGGGGAGGATGGTATTAAACGCAGAGCTGTAATCCACGAAAAGTAGCCGCACGTAGCTTCCCAGGTGCTCCAAATGGGTTAGCGCTGCCTGGAGAGCTGTTAATATGGCATCCTCTGTGGATCTGTTCGCCCTGTATGCAAACTGGTGTGTGTCAAAATTTGGTGGGAGGAATGAAATGATGTGACTCCGTACGAGCTTTTCGAAGCACTTCATCACCACAGGGGTGAGAGCAACTGGCCGGTAATCACTAAAACTGTTAATGTGTAATTCTTTAGGCAGGAGGACTATAATTGAGGATTTTAGGCAGAGTGGAACAGTGGCCTGGGACAAGGACTGATTGAAAATCCTGGTGAGGACTCCAGCCAGCTGGTCAGCACAGTCCTTCAGCACCCTTCCAGAGATGCCATCCGGTCCTGCAGCCTTCCTGGTGTTTATGGACCGCAGGGTACGCCTCACCTCCCACTCTTCTACTGTCCATGCTTCGTGAGCGCCCGGTGTAAGTATGGGTGCACCTGGTTGATCTACCTCAAAACGGGGCAAAGAAGTAGTTCAGTTTCTCTGCCAGCGAAGCATCACCATCAGCACCGCCAACGTTGGTCTTGTAGTTTGTAAGATGCTGAACTCCCTGCCACACCTGCCTGATGTTGTGACTGTCCAGGTGGTCCTCGATTTTCCTCCTGTACATCAATTTAGCCTCTCTGATGCTTGTCTTTAGGTTGGCTCGGGCTGTGCTGTAGATAGCCGTGTTGCCAGACTTGAAGGCGTTGTTCCTCTCCTTCAGGAGCTGCCGGACCTCCTTGTTCATCCAGGGCTTGCTGCATGATGTGGCAGAAGTTAAAATATTTCTTAAAATGAGAAATGTTTCATCTGATTTATCTGAAATGCGATGTATGTGTGTATGTTTCTACAGCATGAACACTGCAGAGATGTAAATTACGACTGTAGTATTTAATATGAGGATTTTACATTTCATCGTTTTGTGCAGTTTACAGTAAACTTGAACAATTTAACTCCTCCATATCAACCCGGACTGTATTCCATCTGATTCTAGATCACGCTTTAAGTGATTCATTTACATTTATTGATTTCACAGCAACTTTTAAAACAATTGAATCAGTGAGAGCACTATATTCTTTAAAATGGCAGTTCATCAGGATCTCTCGGGCTCGTTTGTAGTGAATACAGAATTTTGACTTTCTGGAAGGTTCGATTTAGGACCACGTCTGGTCTGAATGCTCAGGTACGGAGCACAACATCATAACAATTGGTTGAGTTTGGAAAAGTTCTTTGTAATAAGTAAGAATTTTTTTTTTTACAGAATTTCTGAGTAGCACCCATGGAGAGATTTTTATTATTTAAGAGATCACTATAAGGGTTCTTGGTTTCCTACAATGGTTCTGTAATGTAACAGTTCTAGATGATGTTCTAGATTATTAAGTGGTGATTTCAGGTTCTTTTCATAATAAAAGCTGTCTAGCATACTAAAGGCCACTGGATTAGAACATTTGTCAGGGTTCACATGACAATTAAAAGATTCCTAAAAGGTCTGACTTAGAACCGTCTGTGAAAGACCATTAGAGTTCTGTAGGGCTTTCGGGTTCTGATGAAGACTCTGGATTCTAAACAGAGCCCTTTAAAGATGAAATGAAAGAGCCTCTTGCATGTGCTCTCCTGGACCTGATAAAAGCAGTGTGTGAAGGAGTGTTACACTGAGTTTCTAACACAACTGTTACAAAAAATAAATAAACAACAGATTCGAAATTAATTTAATAAACAGTGTAGAAATTACAGTCATTCATGATTGTGGTGTGTTTGTAGTAACTTCATTAAAAAATCTAAAACTGGTATAAAAACGCCTCATGTAGAGAACCTCAATTCATTTCAGTCTGATCTGTGTGTGTGTGTGTGTGTGTGTGTGTGTGTTTTAGTCTCTATCCAGCATGTCCTGTAGGTTCTCGATCTGCACGTGGATCACCGGTTGGTCTGAATCCTCTGATGAAGAGCTTCAGCCTGTGATTTTAAGGTGCGGAATTCGGCCTGGATGAAATCGGTCAGCGCTTTTCTCACTTCCACCTGCAGTCCGGAATCCACACACACACACACACACACCATCAGCAGGAGATCATACAACAAAAAAAATCATACAGCACAAACCCGCCCCTGCCTCAGTGCTCTTATCACCACGTGACCACGTTCTCATCATTAAACACTGACTCTGGATCAGCGGTGACGTCACTACAAGCCGCTCTGTGCTGCACTGAAATGCAGAGCCGAGACGTCTGAAGCTCTGTGTGTCTGAGACGTCTGGATTCATTTTTATTAAATGAATATGAACAAATTCTACTTTCTCAATAATATAATACGGCTACAGAAAAGAGCCGTGCGTAAATATTCACCCCCGTGAGCTCTTCAACCTTGTGTAGTGTGTGAGTATCATCTACACAAATCCACTCAGAAGACTGGAGTGAAGGAATACAAGAGGCGAGTTTGAGCGTAACGGAGTGATGAAAGTGAAATACGATGATGATGATGATGATGATGATCTTACCGGATTTCTATTTTCCGTTCTCAGGGCTTCCACTATGTGCTTGACTGTAAAAGGATTTCCGACTAACACTGTGACTTTCTGTAAATAAACCACATTTACACAGCGAGTGAGTGTTATAGTGAGGAGAGACAGACAGATAGAGAGAGTGAGACAGATAGAGAGAGTGAGACAGATAGAGAGAGTGAGACAGAGCGATACACAGACGAGTGTTTACGCAGTGCTCACCTTTCCCACTCGAGGGATGTACGGAGTTTTATTAGGAAGAACATCATTCAGACCTGCGGAAAGTAACAGCAGTGTCAGGACACACACACACACACACACACACACACACACACACACACACACACACACACACACAGTCCAACTTTATTTTAAATACACAAAATTAAAGTTAAATTTAAACTACAGATGTGATGTTTGACCTCTTCTGTTCAGCTTCAGAGTGTAAACTGTACAGAGTGTTCGTCCAGAAATTACATTTACTAGTAAAAAAAAGTCTTTAGCATTAAATGTGCAACTGAACTGATAAATATTTTAGACATTATTAAATTCATTCTTTTTTTTTCATGAACAATCCATTCAATTTTAATATTTAACATTTAAACTGAAGCAAAAATTATTTGCATCAGGAAATTTTAATTAAACAAAAGTCACCAGAAATGCAAAGAATGTGTTGGTGTGTTAATAATTAAAATACAAAACACAAAAATAAAACAAAAAAACATTTTATTTGGGACATTTTGATCACATGAGTTACCCCTTAATGAGGTGGAATAAAAAATAACTGATAATATTTATCATTTATAAAATAAACATAATTAAAAAAAATTAAATAAAGAGAATAAAGAGAGACAGAGGAAGAGAGAGAGAGAGAGAGAGAGAGCAGTGAGAAGACGAGTGTTTATAGCTGCTATAACCAGGATGTACGTGAGAGACTCACCGACGTGCCACAGCGGCAGGATAACGGGATGAAGCGAACACTCGGATATTAAACGTCCGATTCCTGCAGGATGTTAAACATGTCTGAATCTGAACATAAACGTAAAACACACACATGCAGAGAGAGAGAGAGAGAGAGAGAGAGAGAGAGAGAGAGAGATGCGACACTCACCCCATTTGAACCTGATGAACTCCTCCGTCATGTTCACGCGCCCTGAAACAAACACACACAACCCGAGTCTGTTATTTATTTTCTGTTCTTCAGCCTAACACAGGTGCAGATCTCCACGTGTCGAGTTCTCTCACCTTCCGGAAACACGTGCACCCAGTCGCCCTGGTTCAGCTTCTCCACCAGGAAGTCCATCCCTCTCTGATACACTCCTCCACCTAAACATCACGCCAGGACCAGACCAGAGCGCCGTCACTTAAAGTGTGTAATGTCTATCCGCTAACGCCGCTACAAACATCAACAAGCATTCACACTGCACGGTAACCATAGCAACGACCACATCAGCCATTACAGTCACTGAATAAAGGAAAAAAACATCACCAGGATTAAAATGTGGTGAGATCGACTGCACTAGAGGTTCCTCTAATTTAATCTATTATTAAAATCATACTCGTATTCTAAATACAGAAACACCTTCAGAGGTTACATACCGCACCTTTAAAGTGCTTGATAAGTGTAGAATCTATAGACATGAATCACCAGAGGTCACCTGATACAATATTATCACCACACCTTCTGTAAGGTATCACCATTTAGATATAGATAACATATAAATATCTCAATATCATTTATTTGTTCAGTTGGTTTTATTTTAATAGTTTGCTCCGGCCACACAGGACGCAGTGCTGCCACCCAATGGGTGACTAGTTTAGAGCACCACCTGCAGGACTACAGAGGAACTGTAACATATTACACCTCAAATGTAAACATAAAGAAATCAGCATTAGATTTTGGAGTCAGTGTAGAGATTCATGAACTGTCACCCAAAGGAATCACGATACATCACTGACTCGATTCACCCGGTCTCTAACAGAAACATCACCACGTCACACTGCAGCTTTAAACAGTCATATCCCAAAAAATACACGCTCAAATGTTACATACCGCCCCTTTAAAGGAGTACAGAAGCACAGAAGCCCCAACACACATTACACACGCATTCCATACACATTACATACCGCCCCTTTAAACACACAGATCAGGATATATGGCTTAGAGACACTGTGTGTACCTCGAACCACCGGGACACACTTCCCTCTGCTGAAAAAGCAGGAGTGTAATTCCTTCGTGAAGCAAATATCAGACGCCGCCGGGGTCCTGAGCAGGAAACACACACACACACACATTTATATATACATACAGGTATGAAGCATTTAATACACTCAACTTTCATATTTAACTTTATCAGTAAGAATAAAAATACTGCGGACCCTCAGGCATACAAACACCCAAGCTTGTGGAATTTCGACTTAGGAACCAAAACTTTGACTGGATGTTGTTCCGAGTCAATCCGGGATCACGATGATGAAAAAACACTGTGACCCCGTCTCAACAGTGAGTAGTCGTTGTCTCCACAGAGAGACTCAATTTGTATGCCGAGGTACCGCTGTATTTCAAGTAGGAATAATATTATTAATAGCTGTGATATGATGTCATTCTCCAGACCATCAGGTTTTTTTCTCACCATCTCATTCTCTTCCAGTTCCACAGCTGCCGAAACTTCAACACACCTGAAGGACCAAAAATTTAGTTAATTTTATATATATATATATATATATAAATAAATAAATAAATAAAATATACACTGTATATACACAGTACTGTGTCAAAAGTCTTTACCCCCCTATTTCTTTATATTATAAGATGTAGATTAAATCACAGAGAGAGGAATGAGAGGAATTTACTGCGACAGGCTGCAAAATGTCTAAAGACAGAATTTAACAACTGGTTGTTGAACATAATGACCTAAGCAGCGACCTCATTTCCCCTCTCGTCTGTTCCAACCACACAGCCTTCAGTATCAGTATAAAGTTGTTTTTTATCCATCATAAACATGCCTGCTGTATTTAGTGTCTGTGTAAAAGTCGAATTCTAGTCTTCTGTGCATCAATAAACTCTACAGGGGTTGTTCCATTTGAACTATTTTTTTCCTCCTTCACTCTACCTGACTCCTCACACCCTCCTCACACCCTCCTCCACCCGACTGCTCTCATGGGTCCCGACTCTCCACTCACCCCAGATGTGCGGATCATCCATGCAGGACTGGTGATTGGACACGGTGATAAGGGGCGTGTCCCGAGGCCGGTTATCCACCAGGTCCAGCAGGACGTCATGGTTGTGTACCGACAGAGAGTTCATATACTCTGAGGAGCAGAAGGTCATGTGATCAGAGACGGGATTTTAAAAACAAGAACAGCACAGAGTCAGAGTGGACGTGGAGAGGACGAAGTGGGACATACTGGTCCACAGGTAGCTGTAGGATCCCACCATGCCCATTACGAACGAGCTGGATATCCTCCGGCCCAGACCGGGGCACTGTGGGAACGGCCATGTGACCTGCGGGGGCATGAGGGGAGACGCGCAGCACAGCACCCGGACACACTGCACCAACTGGGAAGATGGAAAAACATGTGAATCTTTTCACCAACACACGGGGAAGGAAAGCATGTCGATTCATTTATGTCAAATTAAAGTCAAATACTTTAAAACGACACATTTATTTTTTATTATTATTGTAATGAGGAGTGTTGATGTCAGGAGCAGAAGATGTCAAAAATCTCACAGTTACAGCTTTACCTGTGACCTATGAGCACCGACACTGGAGATTCCTTCCACTAATGTTACAGAAACACATTTCTCTTTACAGAAAAGTTCACCATGCTGCACACGTCCCTGTGAACGAGCCGTTTCTATATAAATAACGTCACATGTTGTTATAAGGTGTTGTTACCATCTACTGTACCTGGCTGGTACTAAACCTCAAAGCAGTCGACCTTGTACAGGCTCTAGGACTTAGTTTTCCTAAAAGCTTCAAATTATCGTTTAATTACCATCCAAGCAGTAGACGTCTCAGCTCACATTGGGCTTAATCTCTCTCTTTTTTTTGGGGGGGGGGGATTTCATTGTATCTAATTGATTGAATTTGTTACTTTTATGTTTTGACAGACCTTTTATTACAGCTATCTGATTATGGCTGGAGCTGGCAACCCCCATTAGTATTCACTGACATCACTTATACCTTCGGTTTATTGGTTTTATTATAAAAATTTATAAAATGACAAAAGTTTTTTAAAATATATTAATTTACAAAATTTATTGAATAAGGTTAGCTGCTCGCGTTCCTATTTCTAATCGTGTGCTCAAATCGAAAAGAATATATAATAAAAGAATAAGCAATTACTTTCCATTTCTGTATTTTGTGTTTTTATTATTTTTGGAACAAGATATTACGAAGTAAAATAGTTGCAAGTGATAATCAAAATTTAAACACATGAATTATATCAGTCTGTATTGTTATAATATACAAGTTTCACTTTTTAAATTTAATTACTAAAATAAATTGAGTGTCTTTATTAAAACTATTTGTGTTAATGAGTTTATAATACAGTAATGTACAGATTTATTTTCTGCTTTAAACACACACAACAAACAAACAAAAACACACACACATACAAACAAACAAATAAAAAACAAAACAAACACACACTTATGAATGAAAAAGCTCTGAAACCGGAAGTGGCTCCTACCATTCCACTAACAAACATTAGTGAAGAATTATTACACTAATCTCAGAATGGACAACAAAATATCGGCGTTTGGATTAAACTCCACTGATTAAACTCGAGAGCTGTGAGGTACAGAAGTGTCCAGCGCACTTTGAGTTTATATTACACCAAAAACTCTCACCTTCTCTCTGTCTCGTTGACTGGAGGGTCAGGCAAAGAGACACGCACGAACCGGAAGTAATGTCCACGCAGGCGAATTGAATTATGGGAAATGAAGTTTTAAAAAATAGTAAGCCGAAAGTCGAAAATAGAGCAAAAGGTTTTTTTTTTTTGACGATAAAGGGGGAAAATGTGGACATATGTAAGATGGCTAATACTCAAGTTAATTCACGAGAATATCCTTTCATCATCATCATCATCATCATTATTATTATTAGTAGTAGTAGTATTAATACATTCGTGTACAACCACCGAACGAACAAATAACAAATAATTTACTGTATAATGAATATTTTATTTTAATGAATAATTAACACATTCTTTAAAAAATAATTCGGATTTTCCATAAACAACCAGTATTTATTGGGTGATATATGCAACGGAAACAATTATTAATACATTTAAAATAATTTAACAATATAAAATTATAATTAAAAACAGATTTTAGCATAGTTTAAATAAGTACACTGACGCGTCAGCATCCCGCGCAGGCGCAGTTGTTAGGCTGTGACGTTCTCCACGCTAGGCCTAAAGCCTCGGTCTAAATTAGAAACGGCAGCCGTGTGGCGCAGAGCGATGGAGGCGACGCTGAAGCTACGGAGTTAGCCTATAGCATGCGGGCTAATCTATGTAATTATCTTTAAAATAAACTAAAACTTTTTAACGTGAATTATATTATTATTATTATACTTGTCCTGCATTGCCCGTGATTTTCTAAATATTTTTCGTCTTATTAATGAGAGATACACTTCTAAACTGCAAAGAAAAATAGTAAAGTGTACAAGGTCAGAAGAAATGAGCCACTTATGAAACATGTGAGGTGTGTAGAGTAGTGAGGTGGTAACGGGCTGTTGCTGATGTTGTGAGCAGATGATGGCAAAAGAGTTTCTTTAATAAACAAACCATAAAAAATAAAGAAACAAAACACAGAAACTTAAAGAACTCCGTAGCTAAACACAGGCTCTTTAGCGATACACAGGCTAAGAGCTTAACAAAAGAGACATGGAGCTGACCTAAACCAAGACAAGACACACTAAAGACGAGACAAGTCAGACCAGAGACAGGAGAGACCAATGATTGATCAGGTTAGTATCTAACACAAAAGCCAAAATGAAGATAAACATAACAAAACTAGAGCCAAGTTAAAACAAATGCAAACCAAAAGAAAAGAACTGCACACATGACATTATTAATGCTCAACCCAGTTTCCCAGAACAAACAGCTATTTATATAAGAGGTCTAATGAGCTACCCCGGTCCAGGTGAGCACTCTCATCACCTGACCGAGGTGCATTCTGGGAAAATGAGTCTACTAACAAAAAACTACACAAACACATAAACACAATTATCGGGCGCACAGCGCCCTCAAGGGGTGATCCCTCACACTCTGATTGGAGAGAACTCGGTATAGCGGGTGAGAAGGTTTGTTCATGTGTGTATTTTGTACAGGATCCTCCTCCTTGCCACGGCATCAACAGATTCCAGATCCAAGCCCAGCACAGATCCGGCCCTTTTAATGATCTTGTCCAGTCTGTTTCTGTCTGTCGCTTTCATGTTAAAGCCCCAACAGACCACAGCCAAGAAAACGACACTCGCCACAACAGATTCATAAAACATCCGAAGAATGGTATTACAGATGTTGAAAGACCTGAGCCTTCTCAGAAAGTACAACCTGCTCTGTCCGTTCTTTGTAGAGGGCCATTGTGTTAACTGACCAGTCCCGTTTGTTATTGAGATGCACTCCCAGGTATTTATACTCAGAGATCATGTCCACTGTCTCTCCCTGGACAGATATCGGAGTCACAGGGGTTCCACTTTTCCTAAAGTCGGCCACCAGCACCATCGTTTTCTTGATGTTGAGTTGTAGGTGGTTACGCTCACACCAGAAAACAAAGTCATCCACCACAGACTGATACTCGGAGATGTCCTCGGAGATGTCCTTAATACATCCCACCACCACAGAGTCGTCAGAGAACTTCTGTAGATGGCATGATTCAGAACTAAATTTAAAGTCAGATGTATAGAGGGTGAAAAGAAATGGAGACAGAACCGTCCCCTGAGGAGCACCAGTGCTGCAGATCACTGTGTCGGACACACAGTTTTGTAATCGGACATACTGGGGACGGCAGGTAGTCCATGACCCAGGAGACCAAGGAAGTGTCAGTTTCCTTGTAGGACCCCACATAGGTGAGGAGCACAGGATTTCAGGACTCTTGGGTTGATTTTGTCCGGACCTGCAGCTTTTATAGGGCAGTACCTGCTCAGACCGCGTTTTACCTGGTCATCTGAGATGTTGATTTACTTTTTAATCATTTCTTTTTAGTTATTACTCTTTTTCTTTCCTCCTGGAAAACGACTGTAAGCAACTCCACCAAGTATAAGCAATTTCCCTCTGGGATTAATAAAGTTCTTTAATCTGAATCTTGGAATAAGAAGCAAATGAAAGCAGTGTGTGTCAGATCAAGTGTGTGTAAGAGACTGATTTTACTGCTTTAATTTACACATTTATGAATTTACTGTTAAGTCCACATTCATGTGTTCACACACTGATACAAGTCAAACAAAACATGATTTTTGAACATTTGATGTTCCTTATCATTGCCTGTGTGAGAGAGCTGTCACTAGGGGGCAGTATCACTCTGTTAAACTGCTTTCCCAGAGCACCACACCTACACCACTGCTGTTTACATGTTTATTCATGAATGACATGACATCATATTTATTCATTTACAGTTACAATAATGTTGTGGGAAGTCACTGAAACCAGGTATAAACACTTGTTCTCTCACCAGTCTCTTTTTATTCTCTCTTCAAATGAATAAAAGAAAAACCTTTCAGCTTGTCACGTGACTGAGAAACTGCGAGACAGCATCAACTCCTCTGTTACAGCCTCCAGCTTGACCTCTGACTGTTACACAGCGCTGACACTGGAGACTCCTTCCCTACATTTCTCTTACTCAAAACTTCACCAGAACTACATTTCTTATTCCTTTCTTTCTTTTTTTGGGTAAAGAAGCAAAATGTTTATGAGTCTATATTTTAAGCCTAACTGTTGGTCTTTGGTTCACAGGATCTTAAAATGAATAGCTACAGTTAGTTAAACGTTTCTCAGACGGACAACTGAAGACACCTTAAGGGTTAGACGTTTATAAGAAAATAATAGCTTTTTGTTTATTTATTTACTTACTATTTTACTTTTATTTTTGCTTATGGGTTACTTTAACTGGAGCTATTTTTAATAAAGTCAACATTTAAAAGAGTGAAAATATGCACTTTATTTTTGAAAGTCTTATTCATGCTATAGTATAATAATTATAATAATAATAAATTAAAAATATATATATTGTTTATTTAAAAAAAATTTTTGTACATACTCAAGAAATTTTAATCAGATTCTTTTTTTGTTTCTTAAAAAATGTATTCTGTAAATATTATTTTACATTTGTAGGTTTAGGGTTTAGTTTTCCCTCATGGCTTGGGTAAATATTTATTTTACTTTTACACATTTCTTAGTAAGTTTTTTTATGTATCTTTGAGACTGTGTGTTTAACCTCTGTGACCTTTGGGTTTTTGCTTCTTTTGTTAGCTTTTTTTCCTGTAATTCTTTTTCAGGATTTGAATAACTGCTTTTGAATAAAGTGTGAAGTGTTGTATCGGCGGTTCAGGAGCTTTTCTCCCACAGAAGCAGCTCTGATTCCTGAGCAGATTAATCACTGGGCCCTCGAACTCTCAGCCTGGGAACTTAGATAAAAGCATCCGTCCTTAAACAAGTGCGGATCAGAAAGTTAAAACACACCGCTCCTGACTTTAACACAATGCTGTGACCAGCTCAGTTCGCTTCAGGTCACTCAGTTCCACTGAGAATTGTGAATTTTATGAGTGATGTGAATCCTCCGGTGTGTGAGCCTTCACCTGAAGCAGCGCTGTTTAAACACCAGCGACGTAACGGAGAATGAGATTAATGGAGCTCTGCGTCGCTCTTCAATGGTGTTTACTGTAAAAACACAAACCTTCAAAGCCTTTAGATTTCCAACTGCGTCAAATAAAGTCTTTCATCTGAGAGACGACGCAACTGTGTAAGTGTGTGTGAGGTTCTGAATGACTTCTGAAGGACATTAATAAGATTTACAGTGTTCCCATGTTTGTGTAAGGGGGGCAGTAACGGGCAGGGGTTATTTTATGATTATTACAGTGTTTTAAAAAAATACAGAGGGGTAATAATCCATACTCTACACACAGAGGGGTAATAATCAATAATCTATACATAAAGATGGTTAATAATCCATATGGACCCAAACAAAGAGATAATAATCCATAATGGATATACGCAAAGGAGTAATAATTAATAATCTATACACACAAAGGATTAATGATCCTTAATAAACGGGTAATAATCAATAATCACACTCACACAGAATCACTGGAATGCTTGAAATGATTGAAATTATTTTTATCAACAGTGTTAATCATGTTAAAATGATGAGTAAAGTTTAGTTCCACATCGTTGCCTAAAGTTAATACCCCACCATGTGGGTCTAATGGTTCAGTTCTGGTGTAAAACCAGCTCCTGCTTGGGCCAGACCCAGGCACACACACAAGCACATGTATAATGTATGTGTGTGTGTGTGTGTGTGTGTGTGTGTGTGTCTGTGCGCTTACATTACTAGCCGTGAGTTGGTCAAAAAAAACTTAATTAGTTAGCTAGATGAGTGGAACAGCCTGGAACAGAGTCACGGTGGAGAAGTTTAGTTCACTTTGGTGTTTCTGTAAAGCTTTAACTAAAGTCCTGAACATTAATCCTGCACCAAAACACACCAGAATAAGACGAGACACGATCACCTGCCAACAGGTGCAGCTACTGTATATGGGTTTGTTTTTTTAATGTCCTGAATACAAATGTCATGTCCAGGTCTGTGGTTTTATCTGTAACTATTAACTCTGGCCTGATAGAATCTGATCTCAGAGCAACACTCCAGCTTTAGCTCCAGGTAAAAGGTTTAGTTACGCTGCTGGAACTGTACAAACACTCCAACTAGGCCATGCTGAGTAAATATTTGCAGCATAAATATTCACATCAAATTCATGTTTCACAACTCAGAGTCGGAGTCAGAGTGAGCTTTTCCCTCGGGTTACTACCGAAGAACAGGGAGACACTCGGGAGACGAGATCCAGCTCATGTTTATAATCTCATTTCAACATGTGGTTTTTGATCAGGATAAGACAGACAAGCTCTTTAGACAGAGTCCATATTATTCCACTTTAATATTAAGTGTGAAGACAAACAGTGGACGGGAGAACTGCAAGAAAACAGTGTGTGAAACAGCAACTAGAGGAAACTTCGCAGTTATTAATAATGCAAAGACACCACTGCTGCTGATTATACACACGATACTGATGAGATATTAATAAGTTACTAATGAGATAGTGATTAGATACGCTGCCTGTACAAAAAAAAGAGTTCCATTCCATCATCTTTAGCTGTGATTATACACACACACACACACACACACACACACACACTGTGGTGTCCAGTTCATGTGTGTAAATGATTCCTCGTGCTCCCAGAGCCGCTCTCTCACAGTCCTGGAATACGGCATGTGACATCAGGGAAGAAGACAAACCCTCCATAGATCTGATAACCTGGTGATTCAGTACTTTCAGGTGGTCAGCTGACTTCATTTTATTGACCTTTTTCTATCGTTCCAAAGTCCAGTCTTTATGATCTCTAACAAACTGAAGACTTTGTCCTGATGAGTCTCAATAACAAATGGTTTTATTATGAACACACAGCTGTTCAGTCCAAATCCTGTGAGTTATAATCACAATGTGTGTGTGTGTGTGTGTGTAGTGTGTGTGTGCGGTGTGTGTGTGTGCGGCGTGTGTGTGTGTAAATGCTCTTACAGTACTTTCACTATTAAACACAGCTCTGAGTTCTACTGAACATCCTTCAGCAGAGTTGATGGGTCAGTTCTCTCCTTCCAGGGTTCGATAATGTGTTGAGTTCTTAACCCAGTTCCACTATTACAGTATATAAACATATACAGTATCATTTTAAATCTCCTAAATAGTTTTCTTTGCTTAAAACAGCCCCATACTTTGACCCTTCTGAAAAGGTGAGCTTTTTTGGGGCCATCCAGTGTATTAATGTTACTGATGAGATAATTATGAGATATTAATTAGTTAGTGATGAGTTACTGATCAGTATCTAATGAGTTAATTATCAGATACTAATAAGTTTGTGATGAGATAATAATAAGAAATTGGTAAGTTCCTGATGAGATACTGATGATTCACCAGTGTGTTAGTTATCAGTGTGTTAGTTACCAGTGTGTTAGTTATCAGTGTGTTAGTTACCAATGTGTTAGTTACCAGTGTGTTAGTTACCAATGTGTTAGTTATCAGTGTGTTAGTCACCAGTGTGTTAGTTAAGTGTGTTAGTTACCAGTGTGTTAGTTACCAGTGTGTTAGTTAAGTGTGTTAGTTACCAGTGTGTTAGTTATCAGTGTGTTAGTTACCAGTGTGTTAGTTAAGTGTGTTAGTTACCAGTGTGTTAATTATCAGTGTGTTAGTTACCAGTGTGTTAATTATCAGTGTGTTAGTCACCAGTGTGTTAATTATCAGTGTGTTAGTCACCAGTGTGTTAGTTAAGTGTGTTAGTTACCAGTGTGTTAGTCACCAGTGTGTTAGTTAAATGTGTTAGTTATCAGTGTGTTAGTTACCAGTGTGTTAGTTAAGTGTGTTAGTTACCAGTGTGTTAATTATCAGTGTGATAGTTACCAGTGTGTTAATTATCAGTGTGTTAGTTACCAGTGTGTTAGTTAAGTGTGTTAGTTACCAGTGTGTTAATTATCAGTGTGTTAGTTACCAGTGTGTTAATTATCAGTGTGTTAGTTACCAGTGTGTTAGTTACCAGTGTGTTACTTACCACTGTGTTAGTCACCAGTGTGTTAGTTAAGTGTGTTAGTTACCAGTGTGTTAGTCACCAGTGTGTTAGTTAAGTGTGTTAGTTATCAGTGTGATAGTTACCAGTGTGTTAATTATCAGTGTGTTAGTTACCAGTGTGTTAGTTATCAGTGTGTTAGTTACCAGTGTGTTAGTTATCAGTGTGTTAGTCACCAGTGTGTTAGTTATCAGTGTGTTAGTTACCAGTGTGTTAGTTATCAGTGTGTTAGTTACCAGTGTGTTAGTTAAGTGTGTTACTTACCAGTGTGTTAGTCACCAGTGTGTTAGTTAAGTGTGTTAGTTACCAGTGTGTTAGTTACCAGTGTGTTAGTTACCAGTGTGTTAGTTAAGTGTGTTAGTTACCAGTGTGTTAATTATCAGTGTGTTAGTTACCAGTGTGTTAATTATCAGTGTGTTAGTCACCAGTGTGTTAATTATCAGTGTGTTAGTTACCAGTGTGTTAATTACCACTGTGTTAGTCACCAGTGTGTTAGTTAAGTGTGTTAGTTACCAGTGTGTTAGTTACCAGTGGGTTAGTTAAGTGTGTTAGTTATCAGTGTGATAGTTACCAGTGTGTTAATTATCAGTGTGTTAGTCACCAGTGTGTTAGTTACCAGTGTGTTAGTCACCAATGTGTTAGTTAAGTGTGTTAGTTACCAGTGTGTTAGTTACCAGTGTGTTAGTTACCAGTGTGTTAGTTAAGTGTGTTAGTTATCAGTGTGTTAGTTACCAGTGTGTTAGTTAAGTGTGTTAGTTATCAGTGTGTTAATTATCAGTGTGTTAGTTAAGTGTGTTAGTTATCAGTGTGTTAGTTACCAGTGTTTTAGTTACCAGTGTGTTAGTTAAGTGTGTTAGTTACCAGTGTGTTAATTATCAGTGTGTTAGTTAAGTGTGTTAGTTATCAGTGTGTTAGTTACCAGTGTGTTAATTATCAGTGTGTTAGTTATCAGTGTGTTAGTTACCAGTGTGTTAGTCACCAGTGTGTTAATTATCAGTGTGTTAGTTACCAGTGTGTTAATTATCAGTGTGTTAGTCACCAGTGTGTTAATTATCAGTGTGTTAGTCACCAGTGTTAGTTACCAGTGTGTTAGTTAAGTGTGTTAGTTACCAGTGTGTTAGTCACCAGTGTGTTAGTTAAGTGTGTTAGTTATCAGTGTGTTAGTTACCAGTGTGTTAGTTACCAGTGTGTTAGTCACCAGTGTGTTAGTTAAGTGTGTTAGTTATCAGTGTGTTAGTCACCAGTGTGTTAGTTACCAGTGTGTTAGTCACCAATGTGTTAGTTAAGTGTGTTAGTCACCAGTGTGTTAGTTAAGTGTGTTAGTTACCAGTGTGTTAGTCACCAGTGTGTTAGTTAAGTGTGTTAGTTATCAGTGTGATAGTTACCAGTGTGTTAATTATCAGTGTGTTAGTCACCAGTGTGTTAGTTACCAGTGTGTTAGTCACCAATGTGTTAGTTAAGTGTGTTAGTTACCAGTGTGTTAGTCACCAGTGTGTTAGTTACCAGTGTGTTAGTTAAGTGTGTTAGTTATCAGTGTGTTAGTTACCAGTGTGTTAGTTAAGTGTGTTAGTTATCAGTGTGTTAATTATCAGTGTGTTAGTTAAGTGTGTTAGTTATCAGTGTGTTAGTTACCAGTGTGTTAGTTAAGTGTGTTAGTTACCAGTGTGTTAATTATCAGTGTGTTAGTTAAGTGTGTTAGTTATCAGTGTGTTAGTTACCAGTGTGTTAATTATCAGTGTGTTAGTTATCAGTGTGTTAGTTACCAGTGTGTTAGTCACCAGTGTGTTAATTATCAGTGTGTTAGTTACCAGTGTGTTAATTATCAGTGTGTTAATCACCAGTGTGTTAATTATCAGTGTGTTAGTTACCAGTGTGTTAATTATCAGTGTGTTAGTCACCAGTGTGTTAGTTACCAGTGTGTTAGTCACCAGTGTTAGTTACCAGTGTGTTAGTTAAGTGTGTTAGTTACCAGTGTGTTAGTTACCAGTGTGTTAGTCACCAGTGTGTTAGTTAAGTGTGTTAGTTATCAGTGTGTTAGTTACCAGTGTGTTAGTTACCAGTGTGTTAGTCACCAGTGTGTTAGTTAAGTGTGTTAGTTATCAGTGTGTTAGTCACCAGTGTGTTAGTTACCAGTGTGTTAGTCACCAATGTGTTAGTTAAGTGTGTTAGTCACCAGTGTGTTAGTTACCAGTGTGTTAGTTACCAGTGTGTTAGTCACCAGTGTGTTAGTTACCAGTGTGTTAGTCACCAATGTGTTAGTTAAGTGTGTTAGTTACCAGTGTGTTAGTCACCAGTGTGTTAGTTACCAGTGTGTTAGTCACCAGTGTGTTAGTCACCAGTGTGTTAGTTATCAGTGTGTTAGTTACCAGTGTGTTAATTATCAGTGTGTTAGTTAAGTGTGTTAGTTACCAGTGTGTTAGTCACCAGTGTGTTAGGTAAGTGTGTTAGTTATCAGTGTGTTAGTTACCAGTGTGTTAATTATCAGTGTGTTAGTTACCAGTGTGTTAATTATAAGTGTGTTAGTCACCAGTGTGTTAGTTACCAGTGTGTTAGTTACCAGTGTGTTAGTCACCAGTGTGTTAGTTAAGTGTGTTAGTTACCAGTGTGTTAGTCACCAGTGTGTTAGTTAAGTGTGTTAGTTACCAGTGTGTTAATTATCAGTGTGTTAGTCACCAGTGTGTTAGTTACCAGTGTGTTAGTTAAGTGTGTTAGTTACCAGTGTGTTAATTATCAGTGTGTTAGTTAAGTGTGTTAGTTATCAGTGTGTTAGTTACCAGTGTGTTAATTATCAGTGTGTTTGTTATCAGTGTGTTAGTTACCAGTGTGTTAGTCACCAGTGTGTTAATTATCAGTGTGTTAGTTACCAGTGTGTTAATTATCAGTGTGTTAGTCACCAGTGTGTTAATTATCAGTGTGTTAGTTACCAGTGTGTTAATTATCAGTGTGTTAGTCACCAGTGTGTTAGTTACCAGTGTGTTAGTCACCAGTGTTAGTTACCAGTGTGTTAGTTAAGTGTGTTAGTTACCAGTGTGTTAGTTACCAGTGTGTTAGTCACCAGTGTGTTAGTTAAGTGTGTTAGTTATCAGTGTGTTAGTTACCAGTGTGTTAGTTACCAGAGTGTTAGTCACCAGTGTGTTAGTTAAGTGTATTAGTTATCAGTGTGTTAGTTATCAGTGTGTTAGTCACCAGTGTGTTAGTTACCAGTGTGTTAGTCACCAATGTGTTAGTTAAGTGTGTTAGTTACCAGTGTGTTAGTTACCAGTGTGTTAGTCACCAGTGTGTTAGTTACCAGTGTGTTAGTCACCAATGTGTTAGTTAAGTGTGTTAGTTACCAGTGTGTTAATTATCAGTGTGTTAGTCACCAGTGTGTTAGTTACCAGTGTGTTAGTTAAGTGTGTTAGTTACCAGTGTGTTAATTATCAGTGTGTTAGTTAAGTGTGTTAGTTATCAGTGTGTTAGTCACCAGTGTGTTAGTTACCAGTGTGTTAGTCACCAATGTGTTAGTTAAGTGTGTTAGTCACCAGTGTGTTAGTTACCAGTGTGTTAGTTACCAGTGTGTTAGTCACCAATGTGTTAGTTAAGTGTGTTAGTTACCAGTGTGTTAGTCACCAGTGTGTTAGTTACCAGTGTGTTAGTCACCAGTGTGTTAGTTATCAGTGTGTTAGTTACCAGTGTGTTAATTATCAGTGTGTTAGTTAAGTGTGTTAGTTACCAGTGTGTTAGTCACCAGTGTGTTAGGTAAGTGTGTTAGTTATCAGTGTGTTAGTTACCAGTGTGTTAATTATCAGTGTGTTAGTTACCAGTGTGTTAATTATCAGTGTGTTAGTTACCAGTGTGTTAATTATCAGTGTGTTAGTCACCAGTGTGTTAGTTACCAGTGTGTTAGTTACCAGTGTTTTAGTCACCAGTGTGTTAGTTAAGTGTGTTAGTTACCAGTGTGTTAGCCACCAGTGTGTTAGTTAAGTGTGTTAGTTACCAGTGTGTTAATTATCAGTGTGTTAGTCACCAGTGTGTTAGTTACCAGTGTGTTAGTTACCAGTGTGTTAATTATCAGTGTGTTAGTCACCAGTGTGTTAGTTACCAGTGTGTTAATTATCAGTGTGTTAGTCACCAGTGTGTTAGTTACCAGTGTGTTAGTCACCAGTGTGTTAGTTAAGTGTGTTAGTTACCAGTGTGTTAGTCACCAGTGTGTTAGTTAAGTGTGTTAGTTACCAGTGTGTTAGTCACCAGTGTGTTAGTTACCAGTGTGTTAGTTAAGTGTGTTAGTTACCAGTGTGTTAGTCACCAGTGTGTTAGTTACCAGTGTGTTAGTTAAGTGTGTTAGTTACCAGTGTGTTAGTCACCAGTGTGTTAGTTACCAGTGTGTTAGTTAAGTGTGTTAGTTATCAGTGTGTTAGTTACCAGTGTGTTAGTCACCAATGTGTTACTGATTCATGCAGGTAGTAACTCAGTCATGATGGAATCAAAGATGTCTAGGAAAAAACCTCAAGACTCCTTCTCCTCAGTGTCCACTTTGGAGATACACTACAGAGCCAATAGTTTGTGCACCCCTGACTATCACATGTGCTTTCATTCCAGAGAGCTTTCCACTAGATATTGGAGCATGTGTGGAGATTCTTGTTTATAGTCTCTACAGGAGCGTTAGTGAGCTCAGGCGCTGATGTCAAGGAGTCTCCAGTCCCAGTTCATCCCAACACTGATGGTTCAGTGGGGTTGAGTTCAGTAAGAGCTCAGGGCAGGACACCACCATCACCACTACTACTACTACTACTAATAATAATAATAACATTATTTACTACAGTACTGTTCACCCTTGTGGATCCAAGTACTGCTGAATCAGAATTTAATAATAAAAATCAGTACACAATTATAGAATAAAAAAAAGTTAGATCACATAAGATAAATTAATAAACATTTTTAAAAAGAACATATTTAATGAACAAAAAAAATCAGATTTAGCAATCAAATTAAATTTCTAACAAATAAATAATTAAATAAAGTTAATCTTAGAATAAAATATTTATGGTGTTGATATTTACAGTAACTGTCACTCACTGCTTGGTAAAAGCCAGTTACACAACTGCAAATGAAATCATTTAGAATTACTCAGACTGTGAGATAAAATGTTGTACAGTAAAGTATAAGTTCCCAATTAAGGTCTTCTGCGAGGACGCCGTAGGACGTCAGTGATGGACATATTGCATTAATCAGACGACCAGCGGCCCTGAAGGTAAACTGTCAGCAGTTCCAGGACAGACATCACGACAGTTCAGTTCAGGGGTGTGTGTGCCAGTACTCGCCTTCAGTGGTTTCCCTAATTAGTGAGGTCGGAGCCGCGAGCCGCGTGGTGACAGCACGACTCACGCTGTGAGCTCCAGCTGAGGGTCTGTGGGACGAGAACTTGGGCAGGTTTGCTCAAGTTAAAAAAATTGTATTTTTATTTTTTCAAATAAAAAAAAAAAAAACAGTGAAAAATGGATAATGGGAGTGTGAGGAGGTTTGGAGTGAATGTTAGCACAGTTTATGTCCACCTGAAGCTGAGCAAAGAAAGACGGAGACAAAAAAACCCCAAGAAAACCAGTTACTCTGGTTAACCAGCTGGAGAGATAAAGATCTGTCTGGCTGAAAACTATCTTACAATAAACAATCTTATTAAATTAATCTGTCTCAGCTTGCCATAACTCACCTAATCCAGAAGTGTTTCTCTCTCTCTCTCTCTCTATGGTGTAGTGGTTAAGCACTGTTGCCTTACACCTCCAGGGTCTGGGTTCGATTCCCGGTCAGGCTCAATTCCTGTCTCTGTGTGCATGAGTTTGCGTGTTATAAAGGATTGTAAAAGTTAAAAAAAAGTCTCTCCCTCTCTCTCTCCCTCTCTCTCCCTCTCTCTCTATCCAAAGGCTTGAAATATCTCGTATTAAACCTGCATCCATC
Organism: Channallabes apus; assembly: GCA_030522415.1. Taxonomy (NCBI): domain Eukaryota; kingdom Metazoa; phylum Chordata; class Actinopteri; order Siluriformes; family Clariidae; genus Channallabes; species Channallabes apus. The sequence goes on along the minus strand of CM060117.1, from coordinate 926,915 downwards.
TGGGATCTAAAGCCCTCATCCAGTGTATGGTCGCGGGAGGGCCGGAGTCTGGACCAGGGAGGGCAGGGCATGACCCACACACACACACACACACACACTCAGACACACACACACACACTCAGACACTCACTGCGCACAATTTGAAAACATCCATCAGCGCCAGCGCATGTGATAAGACTGCAGATGAAACTAGAGAACCGAAAGGAAACACACCAAGCACTGGGAGAACAGGTGATCTACACACACACACTCACACACACACACATTATCCATCATGGCGTCCATGCAGTGTGTGAATCATGTTGATCCCAGAGTCACTCATAGCTACACCCCCCCCCCCCCGCCGTCCATGCTTCTTCTTATCAATGAAGCTGCTAGGATTTGTACAGTCTGAGCACACACACACACACACACACACGCACACACACACAGACACAGACACACCCCACACCTGTTCGAGATATTAACTGTCATGACTGTAACGGGTCAGGACTGTCACCACGTGTGTGTCACCACTTTCTCTTGAAGTGATCCAGGTCTGAACTCGCGGCCCGGACTCGCACATTTCCGTTTAAACACACTTTTACTTTCTCATTTGCATATTGCTCAGTCTGTTTGCTCCTCGGCTGTCACCCCTTTAGGATGGGGATTAAAGCCTTTTGGCAAAATCATGCCCAACCCCTTTTCTTTTTATACCTGGGCATGTCATCTAATGTTTCCTATTCAAAGGTCAGAGGTCAGAGACAATAAGTCTCACGCAGAGTTAACTGTCAACTAAAAAGGAATTTTTTTATAAAGTACATTTACATCCAGTTTCCACTGAAGAAAGTTCTGCACAAGATCTCTAATAAAAATTAAAAGTAATCATACGGATTTAACAAAATTTAATCAATAACAGATAAACATAAAAACACACAAACGCAACATTATCTATAGAGATCAACACCACAATCAAATATTACATGGCAGAAAAGGCCAAAGAAAACAAGTGATATTTAATCCATAAGACCAAAAGGCAGCACTTTTTATGTCAGGATGTTATCAGTTCCACTAAGTGTGAAAGCTCCGTCACAGCTGTGTTTACGACGTGTCCTTAAAGAATGTAGGAGACCTCAATGTACACAAATAGGATCAGTGATATAAACTGGGGTCGTCTCATTAAAACCGTCAATAAAACCTTAACCTTAAGCTCTGGAACAAACAGGAAACCAGTATGAAGAAGACAAAACCAGAATAACGCACTCTGGTGTCAGACATGCTGCGAACGCTTTAGTAAAGACTGGAGGAGACCAGAGCAGAGAGACCAGAGCAGAGAGACCAGAGCAGAGGGAGACAAGAGCAGAGACACCAGAGCAGAGAGACGAGAGCAGAGGGACCAGAGCAGAGAGAGACCAGAGCAGAGCGACCAGAGCAGAGACACCAGAGCAGAGAGACCAGAGCAGAGGAAGACCAGAGCAGAGCGACCAGAGCAGAGAGATGAGAGCAGAGAGACGAGAGCAGAGAGACGAGAGCAGAGAGACCAGACAAGAGCCGAGAGCAGAGAGACCAGAGCAGAGACACCAGAGCAGAGAGACCAGAGCAGAGGAAGACCAGAGCAGAGCGACCAGAGCAGAGAGACCAGAGAAGAGACCAGAGCAGAGAGACGAGAGCAGAGAGACGAGAGCAGAGAGACCAGACAAGAGCCGAGAGCAGAGAGACCAGAGCAGAGAGACCAGAGCAGAGACGAGAGCAGAGAGACGAGAGCAGAGAGACCAGAGTAGAGAGACGAGAGCAGAGAGACCAGGGCAGAGAGACCAGAGCAGAGAGACCAGAGCAGAGAGACGAGGGAAGAGAGACCAGAGCAGAGAGATGAGAGCAGAGAGACGAGGGAAGAGAGACCAGAGCAGAGAGACCAGAGCAGAGAGACCAGAGCAGAGAGACCAGAGATGAGAGCAGAGAGACGAGAGCAGAGAGACGAGAGACCAGACAAGAGACGAGAGCAAAGAGACCAGAGCAGAGAGACGAGAGCAGAGAGACCAGAGAAGAGACGAGAGCAGAGAGACGAGAGACCAGACAAGAGACGAGAGCAGAGAGACCAGAGCAGAGAGACGAGAGCAGAGAGATGAGAGCAGAGAGACGAGAGACCAGACAAGAGACGAGAGCAGAGAGACCAGAGCAGAGAGACGAGAGCAGAGAGACCAGAGAAGAGATGAGAGCAGAGAGACGAGAGCAGAGAGATGAGAGCAGAGAGACCAGAGCAGAGAGACCAGAGCAGAGAGACGAGAGCAGAGAGACCAGAGAAGAGATGAGAGCAGAGAGACCAGAGCAGAGAGATGAGAGCAGAGAGACCAGAGCAGAGAGATGAGAGCAGAGAGACCAGAGCAGAGAGACCAGAGCAGAGAGACGAGAGCAGAGAGACCAGAGCAGAGAGACCAGAGCAGAGAGACGAGAGCAGAGAGACCAGAGAAGAGATGAGAGCAGAGAGACCAGAGCAGAGAGACCAGAGCAGAGAGACGAGAGCAGAGAGACCAGAGAAGAGACCAGAGCAGAGAGACCAGAGCAGAGAGACGAGAGCAGAGAGACCAGAGAAGAGATGAGAGCAGAGAGACGAGAGCAGAGAGACCAGAGCAGAGAGACGAGAGCAGAGAGTCCAGAGTAGAGAGACGAGAGCAGAGAGACCAGGGCAGAGAGACCAGAGCAGAGAGATGAGAGCAGAGAGACGAGAGCAGAGAGACGAGGGAAGAGAGACCAGAGCAGAGAGACGAGAGCAGAGAGACGAGAGCAGAGAGACGAGAGCAGAGAGACCAGAGCAGAGAGACGAGAGCAGAGTGAGACCAAAGTAAACCTGATGTAATGAAAGCATTAATGACTTTTTCCACATCATGATAAGACAGAAACTACACAGCTTATTTCCTCAGGACATAACTCTAATAAACAGAGACGCTCCGAGGTTTCTTACTTACAGCCAAGTGACTGGTGGATCTCCAGCAGCAAAGCGTGACTGAGCTGCAAACCAGTATAACCAGAGCAAAGCAGACTGGAGCCAGCAAGTCCCACTGGCTGTGATCATAACTTCACAGTCTCAGTACATCACCAAGTACACACTACACACCAAACTCATAGAATATTCATGTATGTTCATCACAGAGAGAGAGAGAGAGAGAGAGACAGAGAGACAGACAGAGGGAGAGAGACAGAGAGAGTCAGAGAGAGAGAGAGAGAGAGAGAGAGACAGAGGGAGAGAGACAGACAGAGAGAGAGAGAGACAGAGAGAGAGAGAGAGAGACAGAGAGATCTGGGACATTTGATTAAACAGCTTTGCAAGAAGAAGAAAAAAAGTCTGTTATTTCACAGCCAGTCAGATCTGTTTAACTGTTCAAGATAATTTTAATTTAAATTAGCGTCAGATTAATAATAATAATAATAATAATAATAATAATAATAGTGTTCCAGGCCCCTGTTCAGCTGAATATGGATGATGATGATGATGATGATGATGATGATGATGATGATAAGGCGTACAGTGCAAACAAACCTGAAACCAATCCAGGAGCCTCAGGGTGGATCCCCTACTGCACTCCACAGATCATCTGGGTCTCATGAAACATCATATGGAGGAAGAACAAGAGGAACAGAAATGGATCTACAACCAACAAGCCCAAGGTTACAAGCTTCAGCTGAGGGGATCCGGTGCTCCACCTGCTGTCCAGGACAGTTGATGAGTCCATGGCCTGTGGCAGAGTGGCAGGGTCTGTACGAGATCCTAAAACAGTGTGACCCAGTGAAACTAATCTCGACCTACATCAGTCAGGTAAGAGGAAAGAAAACCTTCAACTGTACCACATTAATGTCATAAACAAACATGGACTGAATCTGTTCCTGTCTGATCAGCCTGTGATGATGTTTGTCTGGAAGTCTCAGGGTTCTCCAGAGTGTACAAGGGCTGACTCGCTCACACGGGCAAATACTAGGGGAGTTTGTGGGTGAGTGTACAAGTGTGTGATAAAGGACTTGGTGCAGCATGAGATCGAGACCCTCTCTGGACTGCTGGACTTGAAGAATCCCAGAAGCCACCTGGCTGTTGAGTCTCCCTAAAGAGGCCTCGGCTAAACCAGGTACTGTAGTTTCCAGAGATACTGTTGGGCTCTTGTGAAAAAGGTTTTCTGAGGACACGCAGCATTCGAGTGAGGAAATCCCCACAGCTGAATCTCAGGTTACACAGGAACCTCCAGCCTTCCACAGAAACGTTTTCTTTTTCTCATTGTGCAATTAAACAATGTGTTGTTCTTGTTCCTGAGTGATGTAGATAAGAGAGAAAAATCATTTGTTCTTTTAAATTGTTTTCCATTTGGAATTTAAAAAGGGAAAGCAAGGGAGCGGGTTTTAGTTTTATTTGTTTAATAATGTTTTCAGGTTAATTTTGTTATGATATGAAGATGCTAAAAAAACATGTCAAGATAAAACGTACACACCTGTGGACTTGGGGCACGAGACGGGGTACACCCTGGGTGGCGCACAGTATAGGGAATTTGGAAACACCAATTAGTCTAATCTGCAGGCCTCTGGAGGAAACCCACCAAGCTCATGCAAACTACAGACACAGACCTGAGATGGGAATCGAACCCTCGACCCTACAGGTGTGAGGCCACAGTACTACATCACTACACCCCTGTACTACTGACTGAACAATAAATGCTGTTTATGAACCAGTTGTTTTCTGTATTGTCCTTAAGAGGTTTATGTAGTGTATTATACAGATTCTCCTCGACGGGGCAGTTGGTGGTTCGGTGGTGGGTCTCTGCCCTGCCATGCACCCGATGCCCAAACCCCAGACACTGGATGCGGTGCCGGTCACAAACCTGTGTATCAGACGGCCCACATAACATTATGAAGAAACCCTAAATGTCATACAGTACCACCTTATTTTCCACTTTTCCCCCTTAATCGATTAATGATTATATAATTCTTTGTGCATTTTCATTTCAAACCAGAATGAGAAAAACTCTGAATGAAATGCATGTTAAGAAAATCTTCCACAAAGAGCCGACTGCTCGAAATATGGTCTAAAGTTATAAAACGCTTTTGGAAAGTTTCTTGAGGAAGAAGGAAGTGAGTGAGTTGGATGTTGAAGTGTTTAAATAAGACCACCACTCATGCATGATAATAATCGGAGACAATGCAGTGACAGTTCCATCGTACCTTAAACAAACATCTTACTGGCTCTGGCCTGCTGCCAGTCGCGGATCACATTTACACTGTGAGTAAACAAGATTAGCATCTGCCTGACACGACCGTAACGCTTCGACAGGTAGAAGGTAAAAAAACACCCTGCACTTCTTAGCTTTGGGGTTTTTAATTGCGCATATTAAGCAATTTTCTTTAGTTCTGTGTTCAAAACTTCCCCTGAAGGGCCAGAACACTGACCGTCAGGAAATTAATCGCTGAGTTTCCTCATGGATCACTTATGGGACAGTTTTACCATTATTAGCACATGTAAATGCCTGTGTGTGTGTGTGTGTGTGTGTGTGTGTGTGTGTGTGTGTGTGTGTGTGTGTGTGTGTGTGTGTGTGTGTGTGTGTGTGTGAGCATATCATTTGTGTCTTCCTGGTGAGTGTTGTGATATCTGACATGCGCTCAGTAAAAGTTTGTTTACAGATTTTTTTATATTTCACCTGTTCAACAAATATTAATCAGATATTAATTCCTCAGTTACAGTATTCAGTTTCATATTTTATAATATTCCTCTAAAATGAAACGTGGAGATGTTCCGGAGACCGATTTTAAGAATAAGCAGATGTTTCATTGTTCATATTCTAGATGCCGTAGCAAACAAGAGTTAATAGCGGCCCACTGAGGGAAGACTCACGCTGCCCCATAGAGTTAAGATAAAAACAATGATGAAGAATACGTTTACACGTGCAGAAAGTGTGTGTATGCTGTACAGCACCGCTGCTAAGGCACAGTACCGTGTAACGGCGGGGTTGTGTAGTGGATAGCAGAGATGCTTATGTACGGCCGTTGTCCTCTGATTACAGGCATTTATTACAAACAGTGTCACTGTGACGGCGCGTGACTTCAGTCGCCAGTTTCATATCCAAGTCTCAGTGAACAGTGTGTAACCTCAACATAATGGACTTCATATTAACTAAAAGACATTTCCTGATGTACAGCTGCTTTTGACTTCAGAGTTTACAGTTATAGCAGGTAGAGATTTACTGTATGGTCTCACTATCTGGTATCACCCACATCAGCGAGTCTCTCAAGGTTCCTTTAATTTAGAAACTTATATAGGAGAATGTTATTTCTTCAAATCTGCTTTTCACCTGTCCTTTGTCAAACGTGCTACACAAATATAATGTAATCAAATTTAATTAATTTAACTGAAATAAATTAATTTCCAGGTTTTAAAAGCACAAAAATTAAAGACACAAAAACAGCCTGAAATTTGCCAAAATATTCACTATTATTAAACAGGGACATATTTTTTGACATTCATTTTTTAGACTCTACATCAGCAAACAATCTCACCACGGCTGCACCAAGACCAGGGTCACAGTGTGATCAGAAAGTTTACTTCTACCAGCATGTGGTTCTAGTACCAGAACTTCTGTCTTGTCAAGATTAAGCAGAAGAAAGTTAGCATCAAGTGTGTGATGTTCGTTATACGTTCCTCAACTTGCAAGAACACAAGCTGGGGTCTCACATCTGGCTTCGCTGAGACATAACTGTCAAAACTATTACCGTGCTTATAATTTATGTTGCCCAGAGGAAGCATGTAGACAGAAAATAGCCATGGGCCTAAAACCGAACCCTTTGGAACACCAAACATTACTGTACTTTAGTACACATAAAAAAGTTTCCATTTAAATCTACAAACTGATAACAATCAGTCAAGTAAGAACTGAGCCAGGAGAGGGCCGTAAACCTACAACATTTTCTAATCTATGACGAGAATACGATGATGAATGGTGTCAAAAGCTGCACTGAGGTCGAGATCTTAGAGATAAAGGGGAGGTTTATTCATATCGGCCTGTAGTTGGACAGCTGATGCGGGTCAAGGTCAGGTTCCTTAATTAGGGGTCAAATAACTGATAGTTTAAAAGACTCCAGAATTTCACCTGCTGAGTGAAGGTTTAATGATTTTTACAGTTATTGCTTTTATGATCTGCTTGAGAAAATGTACAGGTTCAGGATGTAACTCACAGGTTGATGATTTTGCAGAACAGATGAGGGAAATTATTTCAGTCTAACCTTCATTAATATTTATTACAATGTTTGGTTTTAAATAAAACTGTAGTAGGAATAAAACTTATTCCTAGTTAATTGTGCTACAGTATAATATTATTTTAATAAGAGTGGAGAGAGACGTTGTTCTAGAGGCACTAAGAGCTTTTTTATATCCTTCCATGATGTTTAAAACATTAACACTCAGGGTGCTAGTTTTTTCTCTCTATTTATTTTTCTTTTAAACTGGAGCTACATTATCTAAAATAGTGTTTCCCAGAGTGTGGGTCATACGGGTTCATCATTTATAACAAATAATAAAAAAAATATTTTCCATTTTGTAATTAGGATTAAAATTCCCATATAATAATTCTGATTAATTATTTACAGATTTTCTGATTAATGTAACGAAAACATCAATGAGGTCTAATAAAATAAAGCTTTGGGATTTAAACATATCCTTCACTGACGTTGGTCTGATGTATGTATTGATCAGAGAGGTGATTAAGGGTTCGGGTGGGACGCAGAAGATTTGCATATCGCAGCGGGACGCAGCCTCGTTACGTTTGGGAATGGCTGATCTCGAGCATAACAGAAGACTCCAGTCACCTGATCGAGCTGTGACCCGTCTGACCCGTGGAGTCAGACGGTGATCCAATCATAGCTGATATCTCCGGGAGATCACTGATAAACCTCCGCGTTGTTGTTGATCTGAATATACATTTAATTTATGTACATTCTTACTAAAACACACTTCAAACAAGGTGAGACGGTGATCTGAGATAACTCTGGAGTCTGGAAATGTCACTATATTTACTATATTAAAGTCAAAGGATTTTAAATCTAAAGTTATTAAATCTAAAGTGTGTTTTATGAGCGGCTCCTACGACACGCTGCTTTACTCCTACTGAGTCCTCGATGGACATAAATGCTGTTCTGGATTCTCAAGATGAATATTAAAGCTGATGATAAAATAAACAGGATATTTATATAATCAGCTGCTGGACCGAACTCTGGAGGACTGAACTTGGCTTCCTGTTAACACTTACATTATAGCAGCTATAAACACTGGAGACTCTTTCCAATGATATTACAACAAGAGATTCTTTTTATTCTGTTGGTTTGGTGGATGCACTTTTGTGCCACTTACATACAGAGCCACACACACACACACACACACGCCCTCAGGTCTGTTGACTGGAGAAGTCTGACACGCCTCATTTATTCCCTCAGGCTCTTTAACAAACTCTTGAGTGCTGAGTGACTCTCATTTAAAGTCCTGCAGCACAGCTCTGAAAGGACTCACACCCACCCACCCACACACACACACACACACACACACACACACACACACACACACACACACACCCCTTCAAATGGTGAAGACTCAGGACACACAGGTGAGACCTTCAGAACAGTGTCGTCTCTCGCTGACCTCATCGTCTCGTCGCTGCTCAGGTGAGTCACAGAGTCTCTCGCTTACACATTAATCACCTGCAATTATTCCAGAAAAAAAGAGATAAACCGCATAGTAATGAAGAGAACAGTTCTGCACAGGTTCTAGTGTAACCAGGATAAAAAGGTTCAGGTGTTGTGTGTTTTGTCGTTTCTGGAAGTTTCTGTCACCAAAACAAATCGCTTGTACTGTACGTGCAGACGCACTGGGCAATAAAGAAGGTTCTGATTCTGATGAAACACGGGTCCGACTCAGAACATCCAGTTAAACTCTTATCTACACAAGCTGCATTACTGACGTATAAAACCTCAAATAAGATCAAAGTAAAATTTTACAGTTTTTTAATCCAACCGTTCTGTGTTTAGTTACAGATGAGAAAATAAATCTTATGTTATTTCTGTATTAAAATATTTTTTATAGAAATGAGTCTTTTAGAGCAGAGAAACATGAAGGACATGAACATTTATATTATAGTTGAAATAATAATTTATTAGATTTTGTGTTTATTTTCTGCTTATGATGACTCGATGTTTTTATTTTTCTGTAACTTAATTATTTTACTGTTCGTAGTAATTTTACTGTGCAGCAGGATGTCAGTCAGAGGTTTTAAACAAACAAACAAACAAACAAACAAATATTTTTTACAAAAAAAAAAAATAGAAAATAAAGGACAGAAAGTCTCTAGCTTTATACAGGTTAAATGCTTTTTATTAAATTTACTTTCTAACAAAATTATATTAAATGAATATAAATGGATTTATTATACAGTGTGTGTGTGTGTGTGTGTGTGTGTGTGTGTGTGAGTGTGTGTGTTTTCTTTAATGATTCTGGTTTATTTTTGTTTGTTTTTCTTGGTACTTTTCTTTAACTCAAGTGTGATGTAACTGGGTGTTAATGTAGATTTGATCATCTTTCTGTATACACTTATAACTGTGTGTGTGTGTGTGTGTGTGTGTGTGTGTGTGTGTGTGTGTGTGTGTGTTAGGTCCCTTAGCACTGAAGTGTCTCTACACTCCTCCAGGACAATCCAGACTTAAGTAAGTGCCAGATCTTGATCTTCTGAAACAGCAAGACTAAACACAGATTAGAATAAGAATACTGTACACACACACACACACACACACACACACACACACACACACACACACACACACATGCCCACAACAAAACAAGCAGGGTGGGAACAATAAAACTTTTACTGTATTTATTCATCAGGCAGTGAAATGATGGACAAAGCCAAGGAACCCCCTCTCGCCCCCTCTCCCCCCCTCTCGCCCCCTCTCGCCTCCTCTCCCCCCCTCTCCCCCCCTCTCGCCCCCTCTCGCCTCCTCTCCCCCCCTCTCGCCCCCTCTCGCCCCCTCTCGCCCCCTCTCGCCTCCTCTCGCCTCCTCTCGCTACCTCTCGCCCCCTCTCCCCCCCTCTGGCCCCCTCTGGCCCCTTCTCGCCTCCTCTCGCCCCCTCTCGCCCCCTCTCGCCCATTCTCCCCGCCTCTCGCCCCCTCTCCCCCCCTCTCGCCCCCTCTCGCCTCCTCTCCCCCCCTCTCGCCCCCTCTGGCCCCCTCTCGCCCCCTCTCGAGGCGACCTTTTAGTCACGTACACGTTTGTAGATTTTAAAGGCGCTGAATTTTAAAAAGAAAATAAATATTTCATGCTTTTATTATTACTTTTTAAAACAATATCTCCGTACATTACAGAGTCCTGGTGTGCTCACATTATATTTAATTTAATCAGATGTGAGCAAACCAACTAGATAAAAGTGTGATATGACCACTGTGTGGCGCTGTAGTAATGTCTCCCTTTTACTGATGATCAGCCATAACATTAAAACCACCGTGGGTTTTTTCCCCCCTTGTGTACCTTGTGGCTCTGTAGGTCCTCTAGGGGGCGCTGTGGTGCCTGGCACCAGGACATTGGCAGTGGATACTTTGGGTGCTGTGGGTTGTGGGGCGGGGCCTCTGTGGGGATTGGACTTTCTGCTGTGTGTCCTATGGGTCTCGATCAGACTGGTGTCTGTGGCGAGGGCGGGGTCGAGGCCATGGTCTCACTGCCTGTAGTGGTCTGAGGTGCACTGGGTGTTTCGGTGCCTTTCATTTATGTGGCATTGGTTCTTCTGTGGGATCGGACCGGACGGTGAGTCTCGGGTTCCCCTGGTCCTGTCACCAGTTTACTGGGTTTTAATTGATCGTCTGCTCGTCAGTGTTAATCTCGTTTCACACACACAACATGATGCTGCCACCACCATGTTTCTCTCCGTGAACATGGTGCTGATAATTAGAGGCAATGAGTTCAATGTATGATTTGGTCTGACTAGAGAACTCCCCTGCGGAACCCTGCCGATCTCCTGCACTGTCTGGATTCTGTCTGGATTTTTAATACCAGTCTTGGATCAGCAGCTTCTTCCCCACGCTGTTGTAGATCTCAGGATGTTTGGTTAAACAATTCAATATCTACACTAATTCCTCCAAGCCTTTCACCAGTTCCTCACCGGTTCCTTATCTTGGGTTCAGTAGAATTCTTCTGACCTTTAAGAGTTTGTATGACTCTCTTTCCTGAGCCGCGGGGTGTCTGTGCACTTTTGAGTGTTTATTATTTACATACAGATGTTTGCACAGATGCTAATAATGCTTTCAGTTGTTTGGAAATTGCTTCTAAGGAGAAACTCAGTCTGTGTTTCTAAGGTCGTGGCTCAGCTGCTCAGATGTTCCTGTGGTGTCAGTGTCAGGAAGACCTCAACTCTAAAGAATAGAAATGAAATAGACATCGTGAGTTAATTATTTGTGAAAAACAGACTGAATATCTTTAGCCTGCGTTTACGTAAACATTTGTCCTCACATCTGTAAAATCATGTGTAAAAGACCTTCATCACTAAAGAACAAAGTTAAAGACAATAAAAGACAGCGTTTTATTTTTTTTATTTACCTTTATTTAACCAGGCAAGACAGATTAAGAACAGGTTTCTTATTTACAACTGTGGCCTGTTTAACTTCGTTCTTTAGGGATCATCATCTTCCTTTAACAGAAGTGGTACTGGTTCAATAATTAGTGCACCCCCCCCCCCCGCCCTTGTTCTAAAGCTTTGTTTCCAGAGAAATGGACGTTTTAACCGAAGTTGTTCATCATCTGTGAAAGCACTGAGCTTTACGACCTCAAACCTGGAGCTCATTAGGATAGAATAATCTTTGAGTTTAATATGATTCATTGATGTGAATAATATAGTAACAGTAAATATAAAGGTTTTTACAGTCTGTCTTTAATCATTTGTACAACATCATAACACTCAGGAGTTTGCCTGAAGAATGTATATGTGCAAAAAATAATAAAAGTTTAGTTTATATCACAATTTAAGTTTAGCTTTAGCCGCTAAGGGGCAACTTGTGGGTGAAATACTACTATATTTTTCATAGGGAAAAAATCTCTCTTTCTCTTTATTTCTCTTTTTTATTATCTCCATGATTTTAGGAAAGAAGAAGAAGAAGAAGTGATGTCGTGTCCCAGCAGGTCTCAGATGTACATCGATGTCCCAGCGTTCCCGCCCTACGCTGCTCAGGAACACTCAGACACCTTCTGCGGTTTTCCCAGCATGCCTGAGTACCTGTCCCGCTTCGACATGCTGCTGTCCGAGGACACGGCCTGGATCATGAGGAAGAGCGACGTGTTGGAGGAGGAGCTGCTTCAGTGTAAGGAGGCGAGGCAGGACTCTGTGATTGACAGCACGGCGGGACACTGGGCTCTGTGTGTGGGTCTGAGTGGACAGACAGATGTGGAGGACAGGTGTCTGGAGCAGGTACAGAGTTTAGTCCTGGATGAGGTGCTGAAGGACATCGAGACGGCGTGCAAACTTCTCAACATCAACCCAGGTGAGTCCGGAATAAAACACATATAATAATAATAATAATAATAATAATAATAATAATAATAACACAATGTAGAAAAAAAGACTATTTTAAAATAATCTGACTTTATGTGGAGCGTCTGCCAGTTCGAGTCCCTGTACATGAGCTGTTACTATGGAAACAATAACGTTAGATGGAAGAAGTGTACTGGCATAAACCTGTCGTGTGAAGTGAATAAGGAGAGAGAGAGAGACAGGTGAAGAGAGAGAGAGAGAGACGGGTGAGGAGAGACAGATGAGGAGAGAGACAGGTGAGGAGAGAGAGAGACATAGAGAGACAGGTGAGGAGAGAGAGAGAGAGAGAGATGAGGAGAGAGAGAGAGACAGGTGAGGAGAGAGAGAGAGAGAGAGAGAGAGAGACAGGTGAGGAGAGAGAGAGAGAGAGAGAGACAGATGAGGGGAGAGAGACAGGTGAGGAGAGAGAGAGAGAGAGAGAGAGAAAGAGAGAGAGATGAGGAGAGAGAGAGAGAGAGACAGATGAGGGGAGAGACAGGTGAGGAGAGAGAGAGAGACAGATGAGGAGAGACAGAGACAGGTGAGGAGAGAGAGACAGGTGAGGAGAGACAGAGAGAGAGAGAGACAGATGAGGAGAGACAGATGAGGAGAGAGACAGGTGAGGAGAGAGAGAGAGAGAGAGAGACAGATGAGGAGAGAGAGAGAGACATAGAGAGAGAGATGAGGAGAGAGAGACAGATGAGGAGAGACAGAGAGATGAGGAGAGATAGAGACATAGAGAGACAGATGAGGAGAGAGAGAGACAGGTGAGGAGAGAGAGAGAGAGAGAGAGAGACAGTGGTAGAATTAAAGTGCTGCCCATGATGGAACGTTTCTAAATTCTGGCCTCACGTGTCCAGATCCTGCAGAATGGAGCTCGGGACACGTGCAGAAGTGGCTGCTGTGGACGGAACACCTGTACCGACTCCCGCAGGTGGGAAAAGCCTTCCAGCACCTGAGCGGCAGCGACCTGTGTGTGATGAACGAAGACGACTTCAGGCAGCGCTGCTCCTCCTGTGGAGACGTCCTGTTCGCTCACCTCGACATCTGGAAGTCTGGTAAAGTTCACCTCTATTCATCCAGATAACCAGAGGTTTAGTCAACGCGAGTCTCAATCCTGTGATCTTTATTCCAGCTGTCTGGATGAAGGACAGATGTTCTCCTCAAAACAGCGGCTTTATTGGTAACTTCACATTTCTTTCATTAAAAGTTACAAATTAATCTATTAATGTTTACGCCTCATATGATCTGTGTTTAAGTTTACATTAAGCAAAGCCGCAGAACCTTTGATCCTGTTTCTTTAAAATATAAAACCCGGACAGGAATTCAGTTTTATATTAGCATAAAATAAAAATAAAAAATAAATAAAATATTAATAATAATAATAGATGACTTCTTGACTACACATTGGTGTTGATGTGAGACAGTGTGTTCTCCTGATGATGTGCGGTTCTAAGCTCCGCGCTGTGTGGTTCCGCACAGGTCTGAGATCAGAGGAGCGGTGTGCAGAAGCGGACTCGTCCTGCAGCGGGCAGCCCATCCACCTGTGGCAGTTCCTCCGAGAGCTGCTCCTTAAACCACACAGCTACGGCCGCTCCATACGCTGGCTCAACAAGGAGAAAGGTGAACACCATCCTCATCCTCATCCTCACCTTCATCTAAACACACTCCATCTAGAACTATTTTTTAAGCTACTGTAAGAACCCTTAAGGAAGCCTATTCTCCTACTTTATACTGCAGCGTGACATTCTGAAATGCACTAATACCCAAAACTGTTACATAGATTCCTCAAGTCTTTACACACCCAGTTCATAGCAGCGTTATAACGCATTATAGAGTCGATGTCCCCTACAGCCAAAGTGTCGACGACGTGTAACAATTTAAAACATCAGGAAACACTAAAACAGTGATCAGTGTGTGTGTGTCTTCCGGAAATCTGTCTTTCTGCATGTGTGTGTCTCGGCCTCCGGGTGACGCTTTCCTCCTCTCACATGCAGGTATCTTTAAAATCGAGGACTCCGCCCACGTGGCTAAGCTGTGGGGCATCAGGAAAAACCGCCCGGCGATGAACTACGATAAACTGAGCCGCTCCATTCGGCAGTACTACAAGAAAGGCATCATTAAGAAGCCGGACGTGTCTCAGAGGCTGGTGTATCAGTTCGTCCATCCGGTCTGAGCGGGAGACACCTCGCCCCGGGACATACGGCACGCCGACACCCTGTGTGTGTGTGTGTGTGCGTGTGTGAAGCCTCCATGGGTTTGGACTTTCCTTCAGTCCACATTTCAGTGACTTTCTCAGGAGGAAATTAAACTGAAGATGAGATGCACGAGACGCCTCTAACTTTACTAAACGTCTGAATCCGAGACGGCGTTTATCCTCCTGCAGATCCGGCGTCGGTTTAAAGACAGTGTGTGAAGTGTTTTATTCATACCAATTTTTTTTATTTATTAAAGACTGCTACAACATACTTTTTATCCCTTTATAATTACACTTAACTTTGTGCAGGTGAGTTCATGTTGTCACTTACGTTACAGCAGCTTGAAGCACTCGTTCCCTCACAGCCTCACTTTTAATACTAAATCAGTTTGTGACCATTGGAGGGCGCTGTACACGTCCCTGTGAACGAGCCGTTACTATGGAAACGATAACTTGATATAAACCTGCACTGCTGTCAGAGCTGCTGTTATAGAGAATTGATCAACACCTTCTGACCAATCAGAGCGCAGCACTCAGCAGCAGTGTGATAGAAGCTGGTGTGTTACATCACACCACACCGTGGCCACTCCCTGTGTGTGTGTGTGTGTGTGTGTGTGTGTGTGTGTGTGTGTGTGCGTGTCTGCACAGTGTTTATCCAGCACTGACAGCTTGACACACATGTTTGCTCTTGAAGGAGTTGACTGAAGGAGACACACGGATGTTTAGTGATGTGGAAAGTGTCGGAGTCTTGCGGCGGTTTTCTGCCTCGATGTTCCTCACTCGGTCCTGAACATCTGCAGCGTTTCACCAGTTCACTGATCGAGACCTTTAAAACGTTACCTGAGTGTGACTGTAATAAACACTTCTGTGTTTGTGTTCAATTCACTGTGAAGATCTTTTTATTTTATTTTACACACTCATTGAAATTCTTACACACACACACACAGATTGATAAACACTGATACTGAGATCTGATCCCACACAGAACCGTAACAGAAGGAGCTCCTTCTCATAACAAACGCTGTGTTATAACATGTCATTATAAGGTTATTATCATTATATAAACACGAGAGGTGTTCAAGTCAAAGCGGGACTGTTGATTTGTACAGAATAACAGAATCCAGTCCTGAGAGTAAAAACTCCCTTTATGTCTCGTTATAATCACCTGATACACTAATGCACTTATCACAGTGTGTCACTAGAACTCGGACACCATCAGGGTAGAACGTTCTCTCAATACACCGGAGCCGAGATCGGACCGTCTGTCTGATTCACGTCTGAAACACCGGCCTCCCAGGAACTCCATTAATGCCCCAAACATGTGTAAATGTCTTGGAGCCGAGTTCCTGTAACGTGCAGGTGGTGTTGGTGGATGAGTTTGTGTACAGAGTGTGTGACGCGCCTGTTATCGGTCACGAGTTATCCATCTACTGTCAGTGATCAGACGTTCCACTCTCGGAATGTTCATGTAGCGACTGTGGTGAGGCTCCACCTCGGTCACTCACAGACGTACCGACTTCTCTAAAACGTTTCACTGCGACTCAGAGTCTCATCACTGCACCGTGACTGAGGTCTTCAGAAATGTTCATCACGAGACCCGGTTCGACTACTTTGGGTCTCAGATGAAGACTCGATATAAAACAGTCTGAAGTTATAAACTCTATCTGAAACTCACTCATTCATTAAATAATTAAAAAGCTCATTAATATACGTTGAGTTCATTATAGTTCGATAGTTATAGTTTATTGATTAATTAAGTATAATGTTTAAAGTATATTTTATTAAATAAAGTAGGAGCTTTATTTGTTTATCGATATTAAGTCAAATAAAATATGAAGCATATTTTTTTAAGCCAAAATAACGCTAAATAATTAATTAATGGAGCTTTAGAAAGCAATGTCAAATTACTTACCTACATTTTACTGATAAATCATTTATTACCAGACTTTACATCTCAAATTACTCAAAATTAAAAAAAAAAAAAAAACGTGTGTGTGTGTACAGGTTAAGAATAATGCATTATGAACTTGCAGAAACTGACTGCAGTGCATCATGGGATTGCAATCAAATGCTGCACTAATTGTTGACTTTAATGAGAATCTTATCTCCGACCTTCAGCTCTTTTATCAAATACAGCTTATTATTTATATTATAAAAACTATATATTTTATTTATATTTAAATAATGTAACTGGCTAATCTGAATAAACATGAATAAATCTGAATAAACATGAATAAATCTGAATAAACATGAATAAACACACCAAGAACACAGTTTTGTTTTCTCAAGCTTATTTTTTTTCCATTCAAACTAATATTGCAATATCAACATCAGCACAACGACTTTACTCAGATTCTCAGTGCTTCATCCTCCTCTTCATCCTCCTCTCCGTTCCAGACGTTTCATCTCGATGCATATTTAAATGAACTTCATGGCATATTAACATGAACAGGCACTACACCAGTGAGGAGAATCCAAACACAGCACTAATCATCATCATCATCATGAACATCACATCCGTCCTGTGGAGCGCCGTCTCGTCTCGTCTCGTCTCGTCTCGTCTCGTCTGCATAACGTGCAAATCAACATGAAAAAACAGAAGAAGTCTGGACGTTTCGACAGTCTGGTTCAGGTTTCGTCTCTACGCAACACGTTCGTACAGTGACGAGAGAATAGAATCTTTAAATGACATCATCATATACAGACGGACGTGTTTATACAGGAGGATGTTACACACTTCCATCGCCGTCCCAATGAAACGTAACACAATGATGTTGCTATAGTGTAGCGTTACCTTAGGAAGGATTTTTTTTCCTCCATAAATCTTTGTAGTTTTTTTTTTTTGCTGTTTTAACATTTTACACATAAATGACGACTACATTAATTCTTCTGCTGTGTTTCAAACACTTGCATTTTTTCACTTTTTGTCTACATACAGTATTAACACAATTCATACACTGGATATAATAAAGATGTTTTCCTTTAAACATTTTCCCCAACATTGATGTGTGTGTGTGTGTGTGTGTGTGGTGTGTGTGTGTGTGTACAACAAGAGGGACAGCTTATATTAATACAAACCGTGTAAAAGCTGGTGTTTCTCTTCTTTAGCTATAATCACTGATCAGGAAATACTTACTTTAAACTTCATTAATTAATGTATATTTACATTTTATTATATTTGTTTTTATACTCATCACACTTTTCAGTTATTTTTTCCTTTTTCCTGAAACTGGTTACTGTAGTTACGCTGTAGTTACGCTGTAGTTTCGCTGTAGTTTCGCTGTAGTTACGCTGTAGTTTTGCACTGGGTTTAAACGTCGTCTCTGAGAGCTCGACCTCAGCAGTTTAAATAGTTTTGATAATTATATTATTTAGTAAAACATGTTAAAATACTGTTTAGTTTTACAGCGGTAACTCAGCATACGAGCCTTGAAATGTAGCATTTTCAGCACACGAGTGACCGAACCGTCCCGAACTGATCGATCACGTCTTGTTTACGTCGGTGGAAACTCGAGCAAAGCCAGTTGGTGTATTTTTGCGTCTTTCCTTTTGTGTAAGAAGTAAAACGAGCAGCAAGAAGAAAAAGGAGCCGCTTTCAGTTTGGTACTTAAAGCAGCCGAGAGGAATCATACAGTAATATTAAGTGAGGTTTAATCTCTATTTATTTCATATTTTACTTATTTATATGTCTTTTGTAAATGTTTAGATTTTTTTATATGCAAAAATATGATTATAGTGTTGGAAACGTGTAATATTGTTAATATTTTTGTGTATCTGTTTTTACATTATTTCCTCCAGGACAACGAGTTTCACAATATAAACTTCACATTAAGATCTCGATTAAACTCGTATGCCGACGTTCCGCCGAATTCATGTTAACATCAGTCTTTATTCAATCAGTCAGATATTAACAGCATTAACAAATATAGTTTTTTAAATTAATTTAAATGTATTTTTCATATAAGGACAATCTACTGAGACTCGTCCTTTATAACACATTAATAACCATTTAGTAAATATTTAATGAAGCAGCACTGCAGGATTTATATAAAGCGCTGATTATGATGCTCACCTGCTCTTTCTTCTTCTGACCTGAAGCTAATCTCACACACCTGAAATGATTAAAATAGAGATCTGGATTACATCATCTCAGACCCTCAGATCAGGAGAAGTCGGTCGTTGTCTGATTCGTCATCTGCTGCTTTGTTTTTCTGTAAGTACAGTTAGAATAATATTTATATTTGACTAAATGTTACAGGGTTGTTTCTGTATATTTACTGTTAGTGTTTGTAACGTTTAGAGGAAGAGCGTTCCCGGTTCACTGCCGCGAGACGATCTCCTGATATAACCGTCGTCATGGATACGCAGCCTGTAGCTGCTCGCACGAGCGTTATAAACGCCTCTGACCGGGTCACGGCACTGAAGCAGCAGGACAGGAAGAAGGAAATTCGGTATCTTCAGGATGATCAAGGACGTCTGAGGATAACTTCTCAAGTTCAAACACATCAAACGTTGCCGTGGTTACAAGGTGAAGTAAGACCCGAGTGAACCGATGCATCATGCACATGGACATGGTGATTTTAGATCAAAATGAGGTCATGTGCTCACACGACGCTCCCTCAGTCCTGCGAGCGCAAATAAACCGTCTGTGACGCTACAACAGCGAGATGCTGACAGCGATAACGGCGATGGACTGAACGCAGAACAATCAACAAGTGCGAGAGACAGATCACTTCAGGTTTCAGGTTTCAGGCTCCTCCACTGTGTGTCTCAACACTGCCCCCTCGTCAGACTGTGGCCAATCTGAGAACTGCACCCATAATAATGATGATATTAATAATAATAATTGATGAGTGGAGGAGCTTATCGCTTGCATGGCTGTGTGTTTGTTAAAATGCACAGCAGAAAACAGGAATAACGGTCTGTACACACTGTATGTGCATGCGTGTCCGTGTGTGTTTATTCCTGTTTTCTTAACATGACTGCAAGAGCAGTGGACATGTAACTGTACTGACACACACACACACACACACACACAAACATGCACACACACACTGTGACATTGCAACATAAAGAGTTTCCCTAAAACTTGTAGATTTTATCGATATGGCGAACATGAAGCAGCGAGCCGCACAGTTTTCATATCAAACACACTTCTATATGTTTCCCTGAACTTGCATATGGTTGTACGTGTGTGTGTGTGTGTGTGTGTGTGTGTGTGTGTGTATGTGTGTGTGTGTGATATTGATACAGATTACAGAAGGTAAATGCTCCGCCCTCCGTCACACACCGCAGGCTTATATACTGTGTGAATAAATGTTTAGAAGCTTTACTAAGACATTATTTAGTTTGTGTTTAGACGAGACTGCTTAGCACATTTTGTTGGGGAAGTGTGTGTGTGTGTGTGTGTGTGTGTGTGTGTATATATATATATCGCTCTGAAGTCTCTGGCTCTGCGCCGGATCGTTATAATGCGGCGTTATGACTTCCTCCGTCATTAGATTTCCTCCACGTAGTTGGCGGGGTACAGTCCCGTCCGTCCGTTGTCCAGGCGTCCCCTACACCAGCCCTGATCGTCCTCCTCCTCGATCTTCATCAGCTCGTCTCCTGGGGACACAAGATGAGGAAACCTGTCTTTAGCTTCTCCATGTTCATAAGGCTACATTGAGTCTGCATAAGCCCTATACGTCAACTGACATAAACCAAAAGTTTCACTCAAACAGATATATATCCCTCAATGACTATCGCCCTGTAGCTCTCACCTCAGTAGTGATGAAGTGCTTTGAACGCCTTATCAGAGACTTCATCATTTCTTCACTACCCGACACACTGGACCCACTACAGTTTGCATACCGTCAGAACCGCTCCACAGACGATGCAATCTCTCATCTCCTCCACACATCACTCACTCACCTGGACACTAGGAAAGGGAATTATGTTAAAATGCTCTTCATCGACTACAGCTCTGCTTTTAACACAATAATTCCCTCCACACTCACCACCAAGCTGGAGCACCTGGGACTGAGCTCATCTATATGTCAGTGGATCTCCAATTTTCTGACTGGCAGACCACAGGCAGTAAGGATGGGCGGACATGTCTCAGCCACACTCACTCTCAGCACTGGGGCCCCCCAGGGTTGTGTTCTGAGCCCCCTGCTGTACTCTTTGTACACCCACGACTGCGTTGCCACTACCAACTCCACCTCCATCATCAAGTTTGCTGACGACACCGTCGTGGTCGGACTGATCACCAACAATGATGAGTCGGACTACCTAGAGGAGATTGGAAATCTGGAGAACTGGTGCCAGAGGAACAATCTCCTCCTGAACGTCAGTAAGACAAAGGAGCTGATAGTGGACTTTAGCACAAAGCAGGAGAGGAACTACCAGACCCCCGTCATCAACAGGAGCCCAGTGGAGAGAGTGGACAGCTTCAGATACCTCGGTGTTCACATCACGCAGGACCTATCATGGTCCTGTCACATCAGCACCGTGGTGAAAAAAGCCCGGCAGCGTCTCTACCACCTCAGACGCTTGAGAGACTTTAGACTGCCCTCCAAGGTGCTCAGGAACTTCTACTCCTGCACCATAGAGAGCATCCTGACGGGAAACATCACGACCTGGTTCGGGAACAGCACCATGCAGGACAGACGAGCTCTACAGAGGGTGGTGCGATCAGCCGAGCGCATCATCCGCACTGAGCTCCCTGACCTGCACTCCATCTACAGCAAGCGGTGCTGGACTAAGGCCAGGAAGATCATGAAGGACCTCAGTCACCCCAGTAATGGACTGTTCTCTTTGTTGCGGTCTGGGAAGAGATTCCGCTCCCTAAAGGCCAACACAGAGAGACTGAGGAGGAGCTTCTTCCCGCAGGCGATAAGGTCTCTCAATCACACCTCCACACAGGACTAATAACATCTTTTAAGCTCACAACACTGACTGGACAATCATGGACACATTCATACACACTTGCACTAAATACTCATACATCTGGACAATTGCACATGTCACCTTTCATGCATACTTGCACAACCACTGTCACTTTAATCCTATATTTTTGCAATATTTTATTATGCCCTTATGCACAGTTAATTTTACTAGTTAAATTTATTTCTTTAGTATTTCCTTTTTATTGATTATTTATTTTACGTACAAGCTTTTATTTTCTTTTTTTAAGGTCACTGGCGGTCGTATAAAGCATTTCACTGCATATTATACTGTGTATGATTGTGTATGTGACCAATAAAATTTGAATTTGAATTTGAATTTGATATCAGACATTGGGAACAAAATAATAACTGACTTGTGGCTTAGTAAATGCTTGGTGGCATAAACCTGACATAAACCTGACATAAGTGATCTTAAAAGTAAATAAGGCTATGATGTACAACGTCTATGTGACAACTCACAAACCTACATAAACATTTATTAAACCTAATTCCAATGTGACACAGACTTAAAGAAGTTATAACAGCTTCAGCCTGTTCATAAGGCTATCAACACCATCATCATCATCATCATCATCACCACCACCATCATCACCATCTTCATCACCATCTTCATCACCATCATCACAACCATTATCACCACCACCACCATCATCACCATCATCATCACCATCTTCATCATCATCATCACCACCACAATCACCACCACCTTCATCATCACAAAAATCATCATCACCACCATCACAACCATCATTACCATCATCACCACAACCTTCACCACCATCACAACCATCATCACAACCATCATCATCATCACCACCTTCATCACCATCATCACCACCATCACAACCATCATCACCACAACCTTCACCACCATCACAACCATCATCAACACCACCACCACCTTCATCACCATCATCATCACCATCTTCATCATCATCACCACCACCACAATCACCATCATCACCACCTTCATCATCACAAACAACATCATCATCACCACCACCATTACCATCTTCATCATCACCACCCTCATCATCACCACCATCACCATCAACACCTTCATCATCATCACTACGATCACCTTCATCATCACCGTCATCATCACCACGATCACAACCATAATCATTACCATCATCATCACAACCATCATCATCATCACCACCTTCATCACCATCATCATTACCACCACCATCATCACAACCATCATCATCACCATCATCATAACCATCACCATCATCACCACCTTCATCACCATAACCACAGGCATCATCTTCATCATCACCATCATCATCATCACCACCTTCATCACCACAATCATCATCATCACCACCGTCATCACCATCACCACCATCATCATCATGTTGAGGTCTGAACATGAGGCTCAGGAGACCTCAGGGTTGCCAGGTTTACTGTTATCCTGTGTAACTACGCTGCTTTGACTTTTATCAAAAATGTCTCATGGTTTCATTAATTTGCCCTCGAGTAACCGTCTGTTCAATATTACAGTAAAGAGTTACTTTAAAATATCAGCACTATTAGTTGCTAATAGTTTGAAATGTCTGTCTTAGTTTAAAACTATCTATAATTGTGCAGGATACGATTAGAATTAGATTAGATACGATTAGAATTAAATGTGATTAGGATGATGTGCCTGCTGGGTCGATCGTTGTTCTCTGCGCTGCTGAACGATGAGTGTTGAAGTCGTTGTGCTTCCACTGTTGTTGTTTGTGTAATGTAAATTATGCTTTTTTTATTGTGTTCAATACCAAAAACTTTGTTTTCTTCTTCTGTATTTTCTATTCCAGGTTTTTTTTTCCAGGTTTGAGGGTCGAGGGTTTGTGTTTAAAGGCTGTAGTTGTCAGGGATAACCACTAGAGGGCCCATGGACTCATGTATATATACAGTATGTGTGTGTGTGTGTGTGTGTGTGTGTGTGTGTGTGTGTGTGTCTGAAGTTTATTGTCTGTATTTCAGTTCCACTGTGTCTGGGATCTGTTCTGTTCGCTGTGTGTTGTGTATCTGAACACGCAGCTCATAAACTCCACTTCATCAGCTGTAACTCGACTCTGAACACGAGGAAACGATCCTCATGTAAACACTGATGTCAGTTTTCAACACTTAAAAAGTTTAGATGTGTTTTTTTACTTTGATTACTTTTATTGATGACATGATGTACTGCTCGTACAGATGCTTAGCATTAGCATTGCTGCTAGTACAGATGACTAGCATTAGCATTGCTGCTAATACAGATGATTAGCATTAGCATTGTTGCTAGCACAGATGATTAGCATTAGCATTGCTGCGTACCTGCTTTGAAGCTGAGCTCGTCTTGTTCCTGTCCATCGTAATCGTACAGCGCTCGCACCCGCACTCCTCCTTTGACCGGTTCGTCCTCGAACGAGTTCCCGCCGCCGTTAGTCTCGTTTCCTGAATAACCGGCCGGTTGTTCATCATCGGACCATTCTGTGGAGTACGCCTGGTTCTTATCGTAACTGCTCACACTGGAAAAAAACAACAACATATGAGAAAGTGAACTTATCTCCTGAAGAACGATAACATTCTGAAGAGCGCGTGGAGGAGATGTGTGAAGCGGATCTGAATGAGAGTGTAGTGGTGCAGCAATGTCGTGATGTGGTTATTTAACATTTATGGAAGGAGTCTCCAGTGTTACAATCAGAAGTGAAGGCTTAGGGACTCTCGGTTCTTCAGAGCAGATGCATTGAGGGATGGATGGTGGTGGTGTAGGAGCGTGGGCGTGTCCTGACCTGCCGCGGTCTTCGGGTTGCCCCCCGTGCTCCGTACTGGGCGTGGCAGGAGCAGCTCCGTCCGGCTTCTTCTTCTCTCTCTTGGCCACAGCGTTGGTGGCGTCAGGGTTGTACTCCTGAGGTGGAACAACAACAGGCGGAGTCACAGGGGTTTAGTATTTATTATACAGTATAATAAAAATCTCGATCCACGCAGACTGTTTTTTAACTGAAATTTATTTCTAATGATGAAAAAAAATTATAATTAAATAATAAAGCCCCTCCTCCAGCTCGGGGCTGAGCTTCACGCAGGAGATCTGACTGTAGAGAAGCTCAGCGTGTCGTGGCTCAGAGGCGAGGTCAAATATGGACGACCAAATATTTTATTTATGGTAGAATCTTCTGACTGCCAGCACGCAGTATTTATGTTTCTGATTGTTATTTCACATTAAACAGCTTTCTTAATCTTAATGTTTCAGTTAAACAGTTAGATCAGTTAAATATATACACACTGTGTGGCTAATACAGTGAAACCTCGGATTGTGAGTAACGCGGTTTGCGAGTGTCCCGCAAGACGAGCAAAGATGTTTAATAATTTTTGACTTGGAAAACGAACAAGTCTTCGAGTATCATGTATCACGCATGTGCTTCTTGTTTTGATTCCGAGCGTCACGTGATCACAACTGAGCCAACGGTTTTTCTCTCTCTTGTGCTGTGGAATTGTGGGTAATCGTCTCCCCTAGGTCTTAGTGCTCGTCTCTCACTGGTGTAATCAACATCCGTGCACGTGTGTACTGTTTACTATAACACTGTGACCCCCTGTATGTGTGTGTAAAATATATTTTATCTTGTGTCTGTATGTGTGTGTGTACAGCGCGCATGTAAAGCAAAAGCAAGTCTCATTAGAGAGGTTAAAGATCCATTTTCTCTCTCTGCATCAGCTTTGTTTCTGTGTGCGCGCATCATTTGACACCGGGCCCCTTCACACACACACTCCTCCTTTCGCCTTCACACACACACACACACACTTTCTCTGCTCTACACAGAAACTCTGTTGCGATTCTTTTCAAAGGTAAAGTGCAGGTTAATTTGTTTGTTTGTTTTACTTTACAGCAGTGACACGTGAGTGTCATTAGCGATGTTACTTGCAAATTTTCCCAATAAAACAGCCTTTTCGTTAATGTGTGTGTGTGTGTGTGTGGGGAGGAGGGACTGATTTCTCCTGTCCTCTTACTTTAGCTTCACACACACACACACACACACACACACACTTGTAATCCGAGGTTCCACGGTACTGTATTAACATGCTGACACAGGGTCAGACTTCAGGTTAGTCATTTATTAGAAACTCTTTCAAGTTACAGACCCTGAAACAGTGAGTTTGGAGTGAAACAGGAGGGATTTCAGATGGAACATTCACTCACTGAGTGTAAATAGTAAAATGTTTAAAAAGAGTTTAATATCTGATCTTAAATGTGCAAAGTGTAGATAATTATTATTATTATTATTATTATTATTATTAGTTTAGACTTGTATATTACTCAATATAACGAAAATACTGTATATACTGTACAGATATTCATTATTACATCAGCGCCCCCTAGTCAATATATTTCAAACTGCAGTAACAATCAGACCTCAAATGATAGTTTATTATGAAACTGTAATATTATAAACCATTATTATTTTTAAGAGCCGATATGTGACTGAGCATTCGGATAATCATGCAGAAATATGAATTAATATCTTACATTTTCCCTTTCAGTTTTTCTTGATACGGCTAAAGTGCTGTTAAAATATACTAAACCTTAAAAACCATCTAAATCTATAAAAATTTTAAACACTGAGGTGAACAGAAGTTTTTTAGCCAGAACACTGAATATACTGAATATGATGATAAATCTATAACCAGCGCAGTCAGGACTGACATTTATGGGTTTCTCTGTTTTTAAATGTGATGCTATAAATGCCCTGCTGGTGTTCGTTTACCTCAAACTGGGGCCAGTTCATGTGCATGCCCGGGCCGTGGTTGTTGCTGAACCACTTGAGATCCTCCTGCGAGTTGACGGCGAGGATGCTGCGCTCCAGCTCGCGGTAAACCGTCGCGTAGCTGCAAAACACACGGACCTGCAGCTCGTTAACTGGAATTAAAACCTGAGTGTGTGCTGCACGTCCGCGGTGTGAAGTGTAAGAAAGCCATAGAGTGTACTGCACGTGGTGTGGAGCTCTGACCTTTGGTTCTCGGTGAGGTTGAGGTGGCGCTTGATGTCCAGCAGAACCTCTTTGAGGAAGTTGAGTCTCTTCACCTCGTGCTGCTGGCACTGATCGAACACCTGCTCCATGCTCTCCATGTACTGAGGCTGACACTTCGCTAACTCGTCCAGAGACTTCTCATACTTCTCCTTCGCCTGGCGCACACACACACACACACACACACACACACACACACACACGCAACCACATATTGGTATCTGGTATCTTTCAAAGATGATCATCAGTTTGCAAATTAAAAAATGTATAAAGTTGATTAAATTATCAAAAATAATTTTAAAATGATACAAAATATTCTACAAATTAAAGACTATAATTTACACAACAATAATCCAGACTCCTATACACTTCCTTTATTATTATTATTATTATTATTATTATTATGTTTCTTTATAAATAATTAGGGTGTTTTTGTTTCGTGTCTCGTGTACGTGATCATATTCGTCCCTGCAGTCACAGAAAATCAGTAATAATTGTTTCTCAGAGAGTAAAAGTGATCAGTTAAGGAATAGAACAAAAAAATAAAAATATTCAGAACTGATTTAAGTTTCAGAAGCAGAGAGACAAATAAGGTGTTTTATTCCAGGACGTGTGTGAGATTCAGTCTGAGATCTGTCCACCTTTCTAATAAAACATCCAAAATCTGTCAGAATTTTATCTCTGCTTATCTAAAGACGACTCGAGACTTTAGTCTGTGTTTAATAATTCAGCAGAAGGTGACGGATCTCATGTTATAAATTATGAATTCATCTTTTAGCGAGAGATAATTATCACACCACAATGATTCATGATCACAGGAGAGAGAGAGAGAGAAAGAGAGAGAGGGAGGGAGAGAGAGAGTTGATTTTTAAACACACACTATACAGTATACACATACACACGTACATATATACATATACATTCACATACACACACATACATACATACACTAAAGTATTAACATTCTGCACACAATTATTTTCAGTTTTTATTTGTTTGTTCTGTGACGGGTCTCTCTTCTCTTTTTTCCCTGAGTTTAGCAGCGGTCGTGTCTTTGGGTATCGGTGTGTCTTTGGGTATCGGTCTTGTCTTTGGGTATCGGTGTGTCTTTGGGTATCGGTCTTGTCTTTGGGTATCGGTCTTGTCTTTGGGTATCGGTGTGTCTTTGGGTATCGGTCTTGTCTTTGGGTATCGGTGTGTCTTTGGGTATCGGTCTTGTCTTTGGGTATCGGTCTTGTCTTTGGGTATCGGTGTGTCTTTGGGTATCGTTGTGTCTTTGGGTATCGGTCTTGTCTTTGGGTATCGGTCTTGTCTTTGGGTATCGGTGTGTCTTTGGGTATCGGTCTTGTCTTTGGGTATCGGTCTTGTCTTTGGGTATCGGTCTTGTCTTTGGGTATCGGTGTGTCTTTGGGTATCGGTCTTGTCTTTGGGTATCGGTGTGTCTTTGGGTATCGGTCTTGTCTTTGGGTATCGGTCTTGTCTTTGGGTATCGGTGTGTCTTTGGGTATCGGTCTTGTCTTTGGGTATCGGTGTGTCTTTGGGTATCGGTCTTGTCTTTGGGTATCGGTCTTGTCTTTGGGTATCGGTGTGTCTTTGGGTATCGTTGTGTCTTTGGGTATCGGTCTTGTCTTTGGGTATCGGTCTTGTCTTTGGGTATCGGTGTGTCTTTGGGTATCGGTCTTGTCTTTGGGTATCGGTCTTGTCTTTGGGTATCGGTCTTGTCTTTGGGTATCGGTGTGTCTTTGGGTATCGGTGTGTCTTTGGGTATCGGTGTGTCTTTGGGTATCGGTGTGTCTTTGGGTATCGGTCTTGTCTTTGGGTATCGGTCTTGTCTTTGGGTATCGGTCTTGTCTTTGGGTATCGGTCTTGTCTTTGGGTATCGGTGTGTCTTTGGGTATCGGTCTTGTCTTTGGGTATCGGTCTTGTCTTTGGGTATCGGTCTTGTCTTTGGGTATCGGTGTGTCTTTGGGTATCGGTGTGTCTTTGGGTATCGGTGTGTCTTTGGGTATCGGTCTTGTCTTTGGGTATCGGTCTTGTCTTTGGGTATCGGTCTTGTCTTTGGGTATCGGTGTGTCTTTGGGTATCGGTGTGTCTTTGGGTATCGGTGTGTCTTTGGGTATCGGTCGTGTCTTTGGGTATCGGTGTTCTGGTTTGTTGCTCCTGTGCTTCTC
This sequence comes from Channallabes apus, assembly GCA_030522415.1. NCBI lineage: Eukaryota > Metazoa > Chordata > Actinopteri > Siluriformes > Clariidae > Channallabes > Channallabes apus. Next base: position 898,059 of record CM060117.1, on the reverse strand, counting down.
TGTTGCAGGCGTTGAGGGCGGAGTCAGCGTCAGATATTATACACGTACAGTTTACAGCGGCGTCAGTGTTGTTATCCGCTCCGGGTGCGGTGTGTGTCTCTGTAGTGGTGGTGGTGTGGGCAGGGCCGACCTGTTCTAGTCGTGTCTGCGGTGTAGCTGTTGTCTCCCTCTTTACACCTAAAATTCACATTCAGTGTCTGTTCTCGGTTGTTTAAAACCATTAAAATTTCCCTGCGGAAGGACAGGACGTGCCGCATGTTGGAGCTCTTACACCCGAGCGGGATGTGGCTCTCATGGGGCCGACGAACTTCCCGAAATGGGGCAGCTCCCTCATTATAGCCTCGTCCTTTATGAACGGAGGCACGTTGGACATCACCACCCTCGCCATAGGGACAGACAAACCGCGGCTCCTCTCACACATATTCCGCTCCGTGTCAGTTCACTCGCGAGGTCGACCCTGTTCACGAACACCACCACCGCTTTATTCATCCAGGAGGCGGAGTAGATGTTCTCACACCCGACCTGCTGATCCCCCACCGCTAACAACACGTCCTCAATCCACACCCCGTCCCCCGGGACACAGCTGACGCCATGCCGGAGAGACAGAGCCTCCACACCGGCCTCAGAGGCCATGCGGCCCCGCCCACTCTCTCACTTTAAACTATTTAAAACTATTTTACTGATTAAAGTAAAATAAGGAAATAAACTGTCTCAGGAAAACACGCCAAACATATTAAACAGGTCTAGTGTGTGTGTGTGTGTGTGTGTGTGTGTGTGTGTGAGACTCAGTGAGAGCTTTAGTCTGGTCAGTGTGTCAGCTGATCTGGTGTCTTAGGAATACACCATAAATGAGACATCAGCATACACACACACACACACACACACACACACACATTTATCACAGCCAGTACACCTACTGAAATGAACCCAGAGGAACCGTACGAGACATGAGGAGAACCTGCAGACCTGCAGAGACTGAACCTGAGCTCCAGCTGGACCTGTGAACGTTCACTTCAGAGCTGTAGGGTGGGACTCTCACCCCCCCCACCCCCCCCTCCCCCACCCCCCCCCCTCCTCCCCCTCAGTCTCCTGTCTCACCTTCTGCACGTCCTGTTTGCACTTCTCCGTTTTCTCGTGCAGTTTTTTTTGCTGGTCCGGAGTCACAGACGCCTCGGCCTTGCTGTTCGCCTCGCGGGACGCCGCCATCTTCTCCTCCTTACAGGCCATGTGGTACGTCTTCTTAGCTGTCTCCATCTACACACACACACACACACATAAAATCTGATTAAGACTACAGTATAATACAGACTGATGTCCGGTCACCACCTCCTCCTCTTACTCTGTTTCTAATTATTTATTGGCACCCAATGTAAAACACTTTTCATATTTATGTTTTGTTTCTATAAATCTGGTACTTGCACATTTTGCATGTGTGTCTGTGTGTGTGTGTGTGTGTGTGTGTGTGTGTGTCCCAAAGAAACAGACAGCACCAAATCCTGGAGTCTGACTGCAGTGTCATTTTTAGGAACATTTTTCTGTGTATTTTGTAGAGAATTAGGTTCCTGAAGTACATTACTGACGGAAAATGATTAAAGTAGTAGATAAAGGAAGGCTGGGTGTTAGAGGGGGGGGGGTGCAGTGGTTAAGGTGTTAGACTACTGATCAGAAGGTCTCAGGTTCAAACCCCTGCACCACCAAGTTGCCTCTATTGGGTCTAAACCCTCAAATGTGTAATGAGATAAAATGTGAGTCGCTCTGAATAAAGGCATTTACCAACAATTATTATTTATTTTTTTAAGTATAAAATGTCATCATGCTTTTTGGGGGCCAAAACTTATTGGGGTTTACAGATGATTATTTATGATGACTTTGATGAATGATGTAGTTACAGTAACACTCGGGTGTGTATTTTACTCCGCAGCCTCACACCTCGGGTCGAGCTTTTTTATTCCTGGTGAAAATGCAACATCCTGATGAGATCGCGCACAAAACATAAAAAATAACATGAATTAATCATCAGAAGGTGAAATACCGCTCGCTCACTGATACGGTTAGTAAAACGCTGCACTACTGTCATACAGTGTTACTAAAAAGTGCCCCTAGTGGACAGTAAGGGTACTGTAGGAGGGCCATGAGAGGTCATTTACAAAAAAATTAAGAAAAAGTTTTGTAATTAAGTGAGAAATTTATACATATATTTGTAATTAAATATGCACATTGTAAAAGTGAACAGAAGTAATAAAATCAAGCCATTTATTTCCTCACTGATCATAGTGTCACGTGTTTGTGACGGTTTGAGACGACGCTGAAGATTTTCTCATTTCTGCTGCGGAACGTCTCGTCTAATACACAGATATAAAACTCTCGCCTTAAAGCTTCGCCACCTTTCACCGTCGCTACAGTCACTGATCCCTGGGACACCACGATCGTCTCCACCGCCACCATCAGGTAGTTTATATTAAACCACATCATTTATTTATAAAACTGTATTTGAGATTAAAGCTGAAAACTCCGGAGTGTATTTAAGAGTCTTCAGGCATTTACGTTATTATTAACCAATAGAAGTCATTTAATTAGACTGATTTTAGAGTTTAGATTTTATTCATTTACAGCCGAAGTGTTTTTTGTGTGAAAGTTTCAGTAAGTTTAACTCTGGAGTGAAAAAATAAGCGTTTTAAAGCTTTTAATAAACGGATATGTGACGTGTTTCAGTAACGCTGCACGGCACAGTCGCTGTCTTCCACCCACACCAACACTCGCTCTAACACTCCATCACTCCGAGAGTCACTAAACTACACCACAACCACACGGTAACGATGGAGGTCAACAACAAGTCAACACACAAACCCCCCGAGCAGAAACGTGACGAGCAGAAACGTGACGAGCAGAAACGTGACGAGCACAACTGGAGTAAAGTGAGAAAAACCAACAATCTACAGAGTCAAACTCAACCAGACATTCAGTAAAAATAATCACAAGCCGTCAGAAAGAAAAGCAGAAAAACCAGGAGGGTGCGAGTTTATACCCACTGAGTTAATGAGTGTGAGTGAGAGACGGGTGTGAAGAGCACACAGGTGCGGTGGAGAGATGGAACGTGTGGACTGGAGTGTGTGTTTCTTGTGAGGACGTGAGTAACACGATCAGACGCTTCTGTTTCTCTTATTTAATAAACCTCCAGTGTTTATTCATTATTTAAAACCTAAACTGTTACGGCACCACGAGTTACTGTAAACCCGGCGGTGGAGATTTCAGCTGTCAGTCGTCAAGATACAAGAGTTTCTGTAGCTCCGCCCATTACTGGCCCATTACTCCCAGCAAATCAGCTTCAATCTTACTGGGAGTCAGGTTTAAGAGATCGGCTGGACTATACAAGGCCTCCTGTGGTGTTTGTGGTGGTGTGTTTGGACTCGTTGTTTTGTTGGAACGTCTGTTGTCTCACCAGGGTTACGGTGTGATGAGATTGAGAAGAAGGATGCAGATACAGAACTTTACTAATATATACAGTGAAAATTATTAACAAACAAAAAAACAGGACAAATCCATGAGAGAGGATCCAAAACCATCAGCTTCAGCAAACACAAGAAACAATCCAGCTACATCTCCAGCCCCAGTACTGTTCCATGGCCTGATGCTCCCGTCACCGTGCTTCACTGTGGGTCTGGTGTTCCAACATGACCTCAGTGTTTTATCATTCTTACCCGTGTTGTTTTAGCTTTAACATCAATACTCCTAGAGTTCTTATTCGTACCTCTTTGAGTTTCTTGGCCCATGGTTTCTGGGCTTTCTTGAAACCTTCTTCTGCCTCTTTGGCCTCCTTGAAGCCGCCTATCATCTGTTTATGGTAGGAGTCTTTCTGCCAGTTCTTCACCTTCTCTACGTCCTCGTTCAGTAAGCCGTTCTTCACCTCCTGATGGAGCTCACTCACTTTATCCGCCTCCGTCATCACGGCCAGCCAGCCTCGTTCCACAGAACCGTACTGCGGCCCTGCAACGACATTCACCATGAATACACACACAAAGCACAAGATACATTCAATGTTTACACACCTGATCTACAGAGACATGAAATTAGAAGTATGCTTTTGTTTTTTTATATTCTTCTGGTGTATTTATCCATATAGATTAGCCATAAGGTAAAGGAGCAGATCTGGGGGACTCATGGGCGTAGAGTATTATGGTGAACTGGTATGTTTAGATGCTGTCTTCCTCACTCTCATTTGATCACTCAGGTTTGTTGACGGTGAGGTGATTGTTTGCTTTACATCTCAGTTCCCCCTCATGTTTGTGTTTCCTTCTGGCTCCTCCCCTTTAGTTATGATGTCATAGTTAGTCCTGCCGGAGTCCCTGCTTGCACTCTACAGTAAATATACATTCACATTATACATTATGTGACTGTGACCATACCTAACTGTTATCTCTCTCAATCTAGCATCACATTGTACTCCAGACACAAACAATATTCCAGTGATCGTGTCCCCTTCTGTCCCCTTCTGTCCTCTCGACCTGTCTGATCCATTCTGCTGCTTGGAGTTCTCATCACATGAAGACACTCACTGATGTTGAGGCTCTGTGTGCTGTGATTTTATATACATGTGATACCTGAAGACGGTTCCTCTTAAAACCCATGTTGACGGCGTGTGGCACAGTTTGTACCCGAGTCTCCACCAGTGAACAGTCTGTAACCTCAACACAATGGACTTCATGTTAAAGAGAACATATGTCCTGTTGTACAGCTGCACTTTTGACCTCAGAGCTCAGAGCTCCATCAGGGGTTGATTTATGGTCTCGCTACCTGGTATCTCCTACTGTACATGAGGACGGGTTCCATTTTGAGTTCGGTTCCTCTCAAGGTTTCTCAGGAAGTTTTTCTCTCTGCATCATCACCTCTGAATGTTGCTTAGAGACAAATAGGGATATTGCTATACTGTACATTTATACACAGAATCTGTTGATGTTAAAAACACTATACAAATACATTTGAGTTAAACAAACACTGCAACAAACTGCAAAGCTGCACAAACTAAACAGATCCCACTGAAGACGTCTCAAAGTGTCTCACAGTGTCTCACAGTGTCTCACAGTGCCTCTGCATCAGAGTACTAACACTGTGGTGTCAAAATAATTGTATTTTTATTTTTCATACTTTAGAAGAAATTTAAAAACTATCTACACCAGCAACACCGAGCTGGGCCCCTGAGCGAGGCCCTTAAACCTCAACTGCCCAGATGTGTAATGAGATGAATGTAAGTCTAAGGGCGTCTGCCAAATGTTTACTTATTTAAACATGTGACTTGAAGCTGACGGATCTACAGTGGAACCATGTGATCTTCTGACCTTTCTCAATCAGCTGTCTCCACCTCTTGGACCACTCAGTGAGCTGCTGACTGTAGGCCTTCTCGATCTTGGCACGTTCCTGAAGACAGTTCATGAGATCGTTGCAGAGTCGATGGCCGTCATCAACTCTCTTCACAGCACGCTTGTAGTGTCCCACCTGAGGAAGAAATGAGAAACGGTACAGTAGTGATGGAACAGAGGCTGGAGGTTCTTGTGATGTTCCTGATCAATCGACACGTCTCTGAGAACCACAGCTTTCATTTCTGCTCACTGTTTTTAGATATAATTAGCCTTAAAAACTCTGATCCACAGAGGGTGGAGATCTCATTATATATAACAATAAAAAATCTCATGCAACACTTCACAGCAGGAACGCTCAAGGGTTCTTTGGATGGTTAATGATTCTACCTTTATCAATATGTTCCACACCATTACACTCTCTTTAGACCCAAACCAAAGCGGCTCTGCTTGAAACTTTTCCTGAAATAAAAAAACCTTCTGCTTTAGAGTTTAAGGTTTCCTCAAGGGGATGAAACAAACAGCTCATAAAGGAGCAGGACTTCAGGGCCGCGATCCCTCACCGGTGCTCTCATGTACTTTCAGTCTGTGTAACTGATGGACCTTTAGGACAGCATTTAGAGGACATGTAGAGAACGTGTAGAGAACGTGTAGAGAACGTGAAGAGAAGGTGTACAGAAAGTGTAGAGAACGTGTAGAGGACGTGTACAGGACGTGTAGAGGACGTGTAGAGGACGTGAAGAGGACGTGTAGAGGACGTGAAGAGGACGTGAAGAGGACGTGTAGAGGACGTGAAGAGGACGTGTAGAGGACGTGAAGAGGACGTGTAGAGGACGTGAAGAGGACGTGAAGAGGACGTGTAGAGGACGTGAAGAGGACGTGTAGAGGACGTGAAGAGGACGTGTAGAGGACGTGAAGAGGACGTGAAGAGGACGTGTAGAGGACGTGAAGAGGACGTGTAGAGGACGTGAAGAGGACGTGAAGAGGACGTGTAGAGGACGTGAAGAGGACGTGAAGAGGACGTGTAGAGAACGTGAAGAGGACGTGAAGAGGACGTGTAGAGGACGTGAAGAGGACGTGTAGAGGACGTGAAGAGGACGTGTAGAGGACGTGTGGAGGACGTGAAGAGGACGTGTAGAGGACGTGAAGAGGACGTGAAGAGAACGTTTAGAGAACGTGAAGAGAACGTTTAGAGAACGTGAAGAGAACGTGTAGAGAACGTGAAGTGAACGTGTACAGAACGTGTAGAGAACGTGTACAGAACGTGTAGAGAACGTGAAGAGAACGTGTACAGAACGTGTAGAGAACGTGAAGAGAACGTGTAGAGAATGTGTAGAGAACGTGAAGAGAACGTGAAGAGAACGTGAAGAGAACACATGCAGCAAGAACCCTGTTTATGACTGCAGATGAAAAATAAATGTAGCTGTCTGGGAAAATGTCCTGTTGTAAAACTGTATATTAAATAAGAGTTCCACAAGACGGCATGACCGGCTCCTCATGGGTAGAGGATAGAGGATAGGGTAGACCGGCTCCTCATCTCTCTACTCCAGTAGGGGGCGACAGAGAGAGAGAGAGAGGGGGGGGGGGGTATCAGCTCAGCTCATGTCTGTGCATGTGGAGTTATGCAATAATGCTCACGGCTGTGTCGACGTGTGTGTGTGTGTGTGTGTGTGTGTGTGTGTGTTCCAGCTCTGCTTGCATTAATCCTCTTCTTTGTGATTACTCGACTCCCACAGACGTGCAGAAATCCTCAGCCGAGAGACCCGGAGCCGCCACAGACGCTACACACCAAACGCCCTTCCTGACGCGACCCGCGGGCTGGGGGCCGGCACTCAACACCGTTTATGTAGATATATTTGATAGAAGACACTAATTAATTACAAAAACGTGTAATAAAATAATAAAGAAATAAACAAAGAAAAAAAATTATAAACTAAAAGAAAATAACAGAAATAAACGCGAGTGTAGAGCACAAGGGTTAATTTCTTCAGTGCGTTTATTTCAAAAACACAAAATAAATGAAACCTTGTGCTCTAAATTCTTTGGATTTTCTTCTGTTCAACAGAACGACGTGAATAGAGCTGATTTTCATGGACTGTAATGTGTGTAGGCTATTTTTTCCTTGGTAATAAAAACCTCTGCTTGTGTTGCTTGTGTAAGAAATGCTGAGGTATTAAATCTGCAGCTGAATGAAAATTCCTGAGATGTTTAGATCGATGTTGAAGATCACCGTGAGTCAGACACAAAACTGCAGAGCTAATAGATTAAATACAGGCGGCGCAGCTGAGAGAAATAAAATCTCTCTTTTCATTTAAGATCTTCTCTCACACACACCAGCGTCCTGAGCTGGAGCTGGTTTTGATCTGCTCAGTCCTGCTCCTGAGCTCTGTGTGCTGCAGCGTTTGTGTTTATTGGAGCTGGAGATGGCTCTGTGGGCGTTCACGAGGAGCGAGAGAGCAAGAACGAGCTGCGGATGAGTCACGGACAAAAATGGTGGAGTTTAATCCATCGCTCCTCATCCTCATCATCTAACAGGAGACAGAGATCCCAATCCTGAATCCTGAGAAGGTGTTGATTAATTCTCTATAACGGGAGACCTGACAGTAGTGCAGGTGTATATTAACGCACTCACTCTGATATGGTTTCCATAGTAACGCCTCGTTCACAGGGAGGAACTGATGATAAACAGATTCTAAATTCTTTTGTAGAAGGTTAGTGGAAGGAGTCTCCAGTGTCAGCACTTTATAACAAGCTTTGTATATATATATATATATATATATATATATATATATATATATATATATATATATATATATATATATAATAATGTAATCAGGAACCAGCTGATGGATATTAAAGTCGTGTGATTTTATTTCTGAATTCTACATTAGTGCATTAGTGTGACGGGACGGAGAAAAGGGTTCGGGTTCTTCATGTAACATTTCCAAACCTGTCTTTACAGTTAAATAATATAGAATTTTTAAATATTTTCAAGTCAAACATCATACTGTATAAGAGTAGCTGGAGGAATTGACCAGATAACTCGCTGGTTAGACGTGTGCATGCTTTGTGGTGAGGTTGCGACCCGGCTCGGTTTAAAATGCAAGACCTGACACTAGAAAAGCTCAGATCTAACGACGAGAACGCTCCAAAGTCCACTAAAAGCCCGGCTTTGAAGAAGCGCAGCAGGTGGTGAAACCCCACCGAGACGCCAGCTCAGTGCTGAGACGAAGCCGTTGTTGTTTTTCTGGCAGATCCGACACCGAGCACAACGTGGCTTCTGTGTGTTTAACTCACATCACACACTCACTCTGGCAAAAACACAACACCAGCACTCATGAAGCGGCGAATAAATGCGAAGGTCGTACCTCCCAGAAACTGTCCATGGCCTCATCGGCAGCGGCGGATTCGTCGTAGGAGCCGGACATGACTGTGGGCGGAGTCAAGCTGTCTGGAGAACGAAGACGAGATCGAACTTCCTCAAACACTGCGGGAGAAAAGAGGAGAGAAAGAGGCGCCGTCAGTCAGAGGGACATGATGGAGGGATGTTTAGTGGGATGATCTCAGGTGCGTCTACTGATACACACTGTCAGAAAAACACTTCTGTAGGCTCCACAAGTAATGGCACCCTTCATGAGAGCATACGAAACATCTTAAATCATTTTTACACCTACAGGATGCTAGTGTTGTAAAGAGTCCTGACAACTTTTACACACACATTACGTGTACACAGACCCCAGACGGGTCTCGAACCCGGACCCTGGACGTGTGAGGCGACAGTGCTAATTACTATGCCGCATGAGTTATCATTTAAAAATATATATAATTTCCTTTTTCACTCAATAAAAAGTGCCATGATGCATCTTATAAAGATTAACATATAATCCGGAATATTCGACGCATTGATCTTCTGAAATATCAGGTGGATTTAAGGAAGCCCCGCCCCTTCCTGTCACCTTACATTAGTACTGATAATCGACGTTATTGGAGCAGAAAAGACACAAAACACACACTGATAGGTTTAATTCCACATTAATGAAGTGGTGACACTCGCGAGACGCCGCGTCAGCTCATGTTTCTATCGAATCGAGACGTGACATTACTAATGCGAGGTGTGGGGAAGTGGGCGGGGCTTCCAGTTAATATCAAAGAATTATAAACGCCTGCACAGCTGTCAATCATTCCAACTTTAAATCCTGAATGTCTTGGTGTTTCTTTTAAGTTTTTGTTAAATGTTCACTCGAAGCGTCGTTCTACAACACAAAGCTCCTACATGATGTGTGTAAAAAAGATCAGTTTGGTTTTATTTTCACGTCTTAGTGGGTGACCAATGAATTTAACATGTGTGTGACCGTATTATTGACTATTAATTATATATTATATATTAATATTGATTATTATGACTCCTAAAAACATGATATCTGTTTGGGTTTGGTTGGCGAATATGCCTTATGGGTGCCAGTACTTTTACAATAAACATTTCTTTGTGACGATACTGCTGAGAATGATTTGTGTTGGAATATTTAGTTTTCTGAATAAAAGGTTTCAGTGTAATTGAGAATAACACCCCCCCCCCCCACACACACACTCTTGAAGCGTGCCAATATTTTTGCAATGGATGTCTTTTGTTGCATAACCTCAGTATTCATCTTTTACTCTGCGCTGAATTCGGGAACAATAAACACCAGGTCCATCGGGTCCTAATTTACGTAACATGAAGATCCGCAGCTTCGACTGCAGCAGCAAAAATCCAATTTACTCAGTTCATTCAATTGGAAGAAAACTGCACACACACACACACACACACACACACACACACACACACACTGCCTTTATGATATTACTCAATGCTCAGCACTGCACCGTGTTTTATGTTTATCGCATATTCTTAACTGTTTATTTTGATTCAAATTTTAAATAGTTTCAAAAGCTTCATTACAATCTGTTTTTATTTTTCTTTTAAATAAAATTTTAAATCATTAAAAATGTATTGCAGTTATTTTCTATTTCATTTAATGATTATTTTCCTCTTTTATGTAAAGCACTTTGAATTATTTCAAATTTATATAATTTCTGTAGGAGGAAACTGTCGTGTTCTACACACACTGAGGCCGAGTCTGTAACACACACACACACACACACACACACACACACACACACAGGAATCACTGAGTCACTCTCACTCTGATTCTTTCACATGATTCATTTATTTTACATTTGATTCATTGAAAAGATTCATTTATCACACATGTGATGTTTAAACTGTACATTATTCACATGATAAAATGATAAATGTGTATTTGTTGTTATTAATCATGCAGTACGGTTCCTATGACAGTAATAATGTGTTTAGCGCAGTGAGATCCTCCAGTGGTGTTTGTGCTGAAGAGTTTAAACGTCTCTGCTGTGTTAAAGCCGACGCGTCTGAACGCTGAGTCACTGTTTAATCACATCACATGATCACATCACATGATCACATCACATGTCACTACAACTGTGAACAGTGTGAATGCAGAGTGCAGCGACTCTGTGATCAGCCAAAAGCACACACACACACACACACACACACACACACACTGCGGGATGAGCAGGACGTCTGTCAGGAGGAGGAGCGACGATGTCAAGGTGGATAATAAACAGCAGCTGGACATTTCTGGCATGAGGACACATCTACCTCACACACACACACACACACACACACACACACACACACACACTGCTGCACTGAAAATAAACTACAGCTCAAGTCAGAGGTCACTTCACTGAGACTGACAGGTGCACAGGCCACGCCTCCTTCACCATGACTGACAGGTACACAGGCCACGCCTCCTTCACCATGACTGACAGGTACACAGGCCACGCCTCCTTCACCATGACTGACAGGTACACAGGCCACGCCTCCTTCACCATGACTGACAGGTACACAGGCCACGCCTCCTTCACCATGACTGACAGGTACACAGGTCTTTAAGAGAGCCGTTATATGTGAGGTCACACCAGCTGCAGGTGAAGTTGTGAGAAGATGATCTCAGGTGGACTCTACGGTGGGGGGGTTTGGGGAAGGAGGAACTTATTTCTATCTTTGTTTCTCGTGTGTTCTGCTTCACTTTAAACTATGATGGCTGTAAAGTACAAAACAAATTAACAAAACTGAGTTCAGGGCCGCCGTACGAACGCCGTATTTAACCACAATAATGTTTACACATTCATACACACACGATTTTACCGCTACTACAGTACTGCCTGTATATGTTGAGTGACAGATGTTTCGTCCAATCAGCGGTAAGCATTTCATTCACAAACTATACCGACCTTTTCCGCTTTGTATCTGACTGGCCGAGACGCGCAACACAGATAAACAAACCACAAAACAAAACAACAAATTCAAAACCAAATTAACAAACTCGAAACAAAACAACAAAACTTCTTCTTCTTCTTCTTTGTCTTTGGGCTGTTCCCTTTCAGGGGTCGCCACAGCGAATCATCTGCCTCCATCTAACCCCATCCTCTGCATCCTCTTCTCTCACACCAACTAACTTCATGTCCTCTCTCACTGCATCCATAAATCTCCTCTTTGGTCTTCCTCTAGACCTCCTGCCTGGCAGTTCCAACCTCAGCATCCTTCTACCGATATATTCACACTCTCTCCTCTGAACATGTCCAAACTCCCCCTCGCAAAAAAAATTTTTATAGTTTTGTGTTTTGTTATTTTTTTTTCGGATTTATTAATTTGGTTTTTAATTTAATTTGTTTTCCGTTTTGTTAGTTAGTTTTCCGTTTTGTTAATTTGTTTTGCACTTGACGGCCACCGTAGAACTCTGATGTGGAGCTCAGCGTAATCACCAGCCTGAGCTCAACTACTGACAGGTTCTGGATATAAAGAAGAAAATTATAATAAGTAATGATGTGGAGTTTGAACTTACCAAGTGAGAACTCAACACCACAACACCACACTCGGAACACACAGGTACAGAACACACAACAACAACAACAACAACAACCCGTCAGCTCTGAGACCAGGGTGAGAACGAGAACCTGATCAGAGCTCAGACAGCTGACTGAGATAATCCACCCATGGTCCACTTCACCAGCTTATACAGAGAGACAGAGAGAGAGAGAGAGAGGGAGAGGGAGAGAGGGAGGGGGAGAGAGAGAGAGACAGAGAGAGACAGAGAGAGAGGGAGAGAGAGAGAGAGAGACAGAGAGAGAGAGAGAGAGAGGGGGAGAGAGAGAGAGAGACAGAGAGAGAGAGAGAGACAGAGAGACAGACGCCGCCACCAACAATTTTTATTTTATTTATTTTTATTTTTTTTATTTTTTTTTTTTTTGAGGTCTTAAACTTTCCTTTCATTTTTAGTTCAGTTATACGGTTTTATTTATAGTTTTTGGTTTGTTTATCTTCCGTCCATTTTTTTTCTTCCTGCTGAATGTCGGTAGGTTTTTTCGATTCTTTTTCTTCTTCTTTTGCCTTTATTAGTGACATTCGTGTTAAATGTTTGTTAAATGTTTTAGCTCCTCTAGGTATCTGTCTGTTTGTTCCTGGATGTTTATTGTTGTGTCTGGGTCTGAGTCTGCTGTGCTGGACGCTGCTTCTCCACTCTGGGTCTGACTGCGGGTTTTTACGGGTTTTGATGAGTTTTTAGTGAACGGCTCGTCTTTATTCCTCCTGCTTTTTATTGCGGTGCTGTTTTTTGGGGGGGTTTCGGTGGTGATGTGCTGGTTTGTGGCTGCTGTGTGTCTTCTGTGCAGGTTTTAGGGGCGGAGTCTGCGTTCGGGGCGGGGTCACTGTCTGCGCTGGATACTACTGTACTCACAACGTCTACAGTAGTTATTGTCCGCTCCCGGCGCGGTGTGTGTCTCTGTGGTGGTGGTGTGTCGCTGTGGCCCCTCAGCTTCTTGTGTCCCACGTCACCGCACTCGAAACACCTCAGCGGCTCCGTGGTGGCGAAGGCGGTGTAGCCGCTGTCCCCCCCTCTTTACATTTAAAGTTGACGTCCAGCGTCTGATCCTCGTTGTTTAAGATCATTAGCACCTGCCTGCGGAAGGACAGGACGTGCCGCATGTTGGAGCTTTTTACACCCGAGCGGGATGTGGCTCTCATGGGGCCGACCAACTTCCCGAAACGGGCCAGCTCCCTCATTATAGCCGCGTTCTTTATGAACGGAGGCACGTTGGATATGACCACCCGCGCCGCGGGGACAGACAGAGGGGTGACTTTAACCGCGGTTCCTCTCACACATATTCCGCTCCGTGTCAGTGCACTCGCGAGGTCGACCCTGTTCACGAACACCACCACCGCTTTATTCATCCAGGAGGCGGAGTAGATGTTCTCACACCCGACCTGCTGATCCCCCACCGCTAACAACACGTCCTCTATCGGCACCCCGTCCCCCGGGACACACCTGATACCATGCCGGAGAGACAGAGTCTCCACACCGGCCTCAGAGGCCATGCGGCCCCGCCCACTCTCTCACTTTAAAAAGTTTTATTTAAACTTAAACCATTTACTGAGTAAATAAAAATAAAAATAAATAAACATAAATAAACAGTCGCCGGAAAAAAACTTGGCAGGACGCAAAGCAGCCTTACACACACTCACACACACCCAGCGCATGCGCACAGAGAGAGAGAGAGAGAGAGAGAGAGAGAGAGAGAGGGAGAGGG
>CM060117.1:862500-880000 GCA_030522415.1 Channallabes apus | reverse complement strand
CCCTCACGCTACACTACACCCCTATCACTACACTACACCCCTATCACTACACTACACCCCTCACGCTACACTACACCCTATCACTACACTACACCCCTATCGCTACACTACACCCCTCACGCTACACTACACCCCTATCGCTACACTACACCCCTATCGCTACACTACACCCCTATCACTACACTACACCCCTATCACTACACTACACCCCTATCACTACACTACACCCCTATCACTACACTACACCCCTCACGCTACACTACACCCCTATCACTACACTACACCCCTATCGCTACACTACACCCCTCACGCTACACTACACCCCTATCACTACACTACACCCCTATCACTACACTACACCCCTATCACTACACTACACCCCTATCACTACACTACACCCCTCACGCTACACTACACCCCTATCACTACACTACACCCCTCACGCTACAACTACACCCCTATCGCTACACTACACCCCTATCACTACACTACACCCCTATCACTACACTACACCCTCACGCTACACTACACCCCTCACGCTACACTACACCCCTATCACTACACTACACCCCTCACGCTACACTACACCCCTATCACTACACTACACCCCTATCACTACACTACACCCCTATCGCTACACTACACCCCTATCACTACACTACACCCCTATCACTACACTACACCCCTCACGCTACACTACACCCCTCACGCTACACTACACCCCTATCACTACACTACACCCCTCACGCTACACTACACCCCTATCACTACACTACACCCCTATCACTACACTACACCCCTATCGCTACACTACACCCCTATCACTACACTACACCCCTATCACTACACTACACCCCTCACGCTACACTACACCCTCACGCTACACTACACCCCTTCACTACACTACACCCCTCACGCTACACTACAACCCTATCGCTACACTACACCCCTATCGCTACACTACACCCCTCACGCTAGACTACACCCCCTCTCACTACACTACACCCCTATCACTACACTACACCCCTCACGCTACACTACACCCCTATCACTACACTACACCCCTATCGCTACACTACACCCCTCACGCTACACTACACCCCTATCGCTACACTACACCCCTATCGCTACACTACACCCCTCACGCTACACTACACCCCTATCGCTACACTACACCCCTCACGCTACACTACACCCCTATCACTACACTACACCCCTATCGCTACACTACACCCCTCACGCTACACTACACCCCTATCACTACACTACACCCCTCACGCTACACTACACCCCTCACGCTACACCTACCCCTCACGCTACACTACACCGCTATCACTACACTACACCCCTCACGCTACACTACACCCCCTATCACTACACTACACCCCTATCGCTACACTACACCCCTCACGCTACACTACACCCCTCACGCTACACTACACCCCTATCACTACACTACACCCCTATCGCTACACTACACCCCTATCGCTACACTACACCCCTCACGCTACACTACACCCCTATCGCTACACAACACCCCTATCGCTACACTACACCCCTCACGCTACACTACACCCCTCACGCTAGACTACACCCCTATCACTACACTACACCCCTCACGCTACACTACACTCCTATCACTACACTACACCCCTCACGCTACACTACACCCCTCCACGCTACACTACACCCCTATCGCTACACTACACCCCTCACGCTACACTACACCCCTATCGCTACACTACACCCCTCACGCTACACTACACCCCTCACGCTACACTACACCCCTATCGCTACACTACACCCCTATCGCTACACTACACCCCTCACGCTACACTACACCCCTATCGCTACACTACACCCCTATCGCTACACTACACCGCTATCGCTACACTACAGCCCTATCACTACACTACACCCCTCACGCTACACTACACCCCTCACGCTACACTACACCCTATCGCTACACTACACCCCTCACGCTACACTACACCCCTATCGCTACACTACACCCCTCACGCTACACTACACCCCTCACGCTACACTACACCCCTATCGCTACACTACACCCCTCACGCTACACTACACCCCTATCGCTACACTACACCCCTCACGCTACACTACACCCCTATCGCTACACTACACCCCTCACGCTACACTACACCCCTATCACTACACTACACCCCTATCGCTACACTACACCCCTCACGCTACACTACACCCCTATCACTACACTACACCCCTATCGCTACACTACACCCCTATCGCTACACTACACCCCTATCGCTACACTACACCCCTCACGCTACACTACACCCCTCACGCTACACTACACCCCTATCGCTACACTACACCCCTATCGCTACACTACACCCGTATCACTACACTACACCCCTCACGCTACACTACACCCCTATCGCTACACTACACCCCTATCGCTACACTACACCCCTCACGCTACACTACACCCCTATCGCTACACTACACCCCTATCGCTACACTACACCCCTCACGCTACACTACACCCCTATCGCTACACTACACCACTATCGCTACACTACACCCCTCACGCTACACTACACCCCTATCGCTACACTACACCCCTATCGCTACACTACACCCCTATTGCTACACTACACCCCTCACGCTACACTACACCCCTATCACTACACTACACCCCTATCGCTACACTACACCCCTATCGCTACACTACACCCCTCACGCTACACTACACCCCTCACGCTACACTACACCCCTCACGCTACACTACACCCCTATCACTACACTACACCCCTATCGCTACACTACAATCCCTATCACTACACTACACCCCTCACGCTACACTACACCCCTATCGCTACACTACACCCCTATCGCTACACTACACCGCTATCGCTACACTACACCCCTCACGCTACACTACACCCCTCACGCTACACTACACCCCTATCGCTACACTACACCCCTATCGCTACACTACACCCCTCACGCTACACTACACCCCTATCACTACACTACACCCCTCACGCTACACTACACCGCTATCGCTACACTACACCCCTATCGCTACACTACACCCCTCACGCTACACTACACCCCTATCGCTACACTACACCCCTATCGCTACACTACACCCCTCACGCTACACTACACCCCTATCACTACACTACACCCCTATCGCTACACTACACCCCTCACGCTACACTACACCCCTCACGCTACACTACACCCCTATCACTACACTACACCCCTCACGCTACACTACACCGCTATCGCTACACTACACCCCTCACACTACACTACACCCCTCACGCTACACTACACCCCTATCGCTACACTACACCCCTCACGCTACACTACACCCCTATCACTACACTACACCCCTCACGCTACACTACACCCCTATCACTACACTACACCCCTCACGCTACACTACACCCCTATCGCTACACTACACCGCTATCGCTACACTACACCCCTCACGCTACACTACACCCCTATCGCTACACTACACCCCTCACGCTACACTACACCCCTATCGCTACACTACACCCCTATCGCTACACTACACCCCTATCACTACACTACACCCCTATCGCTACACTACACCCATCACGCTACACTACACCCCTATCGCTACACTACACCCCTCACGCTAAACTACACCCCTCACGCTACACTACACCCCTATCGCTACACTACACCCCTCACGCTACACTACACCCCTCACGCTACACTACACCCCTATCACTACACTACACCCCTCACGCTACACTACACCCCTATCGCTACACTACACCGCTATCGCTACACTACACCCCTCACGCTACACTACACCCCTATCGCTACACTACACCCCTCACGCTACACTACACCCCTATCGCTACACTACACCCCTATCGCTACACTACACCCCTCACGCTACACTACACCCCTATCGCTACACTACACCCCTATCGCTACACTACACCCATCACGCTACACTACACCCCTATCGCTACACTACACCCCTCACGCTAAACTACACCCCTCACGCTACACTACACCCCTATCGCTACACTACACCCCTCACGCTACACTGCACCCCTCACGCTACACTACACCCCTATCGCTACACTACACCCCTCACGCTACACTACACCCCTCACGCTACACTACACCCCTATCGCTACACTACACCCCTATCGCTACACTACACCCCTCACGCTACACTACACCCCTATCGCTACACTACACCCCTATCGCTACACTACACCCCTCACGCTACACTACACCCCTATCGCTACACTACACCCCTCACGCTACACTACACCCCTCATGCTACACTACACCCCTATCACTACACTACACCCCTCACGCTACACTACACCCCTCACGCTACACTACACCCCTATCGCTACACTACACCCCTATCGCTACACTACACCCCTCACGCTACACTACACCCCTATCACTACACTACACCCCTATCGCTACACTACACCCCTATCGCTACACTACACCCCTCACGCTACACTACACCCCTATCGCTACACTACACCCCTCACGCTACACTACACCCCTATCGCTACACTACACCCCTATCGCTACACTACACCCCTCACGCTACACTACACCCCTATCACTACACTACACCCCTCACGCTACACTACACCCCTATCGCTACACTACACCCCTATCGCTACACTACACCCCTCACGCTACACTACACCCCTATCGCTACACTACACCCCTCACGCTACACTACACCCCTCACGCTACACTACACCCCTCACGCTACACTACACCCCTCACGCTACAGTACACCGCTATCGCTACACTACACCCCTATCGCTACACTACACCGCTATCGCTACACTACACCCCTCACGCTACACTACACCCCTATCGCTACACTACACCCCTCACGCTACACTACACCCCTATCACTACACTACACCCCTATCGCTACACTACACCCCTCACGCTACACTACACCCCTATCGCTACACTACACCCCTATCGCTACACTACACCCCTCACGCTACACTACACCCCTATCGCTACACTACACCCCTCACGCTACACTACACCCCTATCGCTACACTACACCCCTCACGCTACACTACACCCCTATCGCTACACTACACCCCTATCGCTACACTACACCCCTATCGCTACACTACACCCCTCACGCTACACTACACCCCTATCGCTACACTACACCCCTCACGCTACACTACACCCCTATCGCTACACTACACCCCTATCGCTACACTACACCCCTCACGCTACACTACACCCCTATCGCTACACTACACCCCTCACGCTACACTACACCCCTATCGCTACACTACACCCCTCACGCTACACTACACGCCTATCGCTACACTACACCCCTATCGCTACACTACACCCCTCACGCTACACTACACCCCTATCGCTACACTACACCCCTCACGCTACACTACACCCCTATCGCTACACTACACCCCTCACGCTACACTACACCCCTATCGCTACACTACACCCCTATCGCTACACTACACCCCTCACGCTACACTACACCCCTATCGCTACACTACACCCCTATCGCTACACTACACCCCTCACGCTACACTACACCCCTATCGCTACACTACACCCCTATCGCTACACTACACCCCTCACGCTACACTACACCCCTATCGCTACACTACACCCCTATCGCTACACTACACCCCTCACGCTACACTACACCCCTATCGCTACACTACACCCCTCACGCTACACTACACCCCTATCGCTACACTACACCCCTCACGCTACACTACACCCCTATCACTACACTACACCCCTCACGCTACACTACACCCCTATCGCTACACTACACCGCTATCGCTACACTACACCCCTATCGCTACACTACACCCCTCACGCTACACTACACCCCTCACGCTACACTACACCCCTATCGCTACACTACACCCCTCACGCTACACTACACCCCTATCACTACACTACACCCCTCACGCTACACTACACCCCTCACGCTACACTACATGGTCCCCATGTGCTTGGGTCAGTCTCGGGTTCCTGCGGTTCTGTCACCAGTTTACTGGGTTATAACTGATCATCAGTTTTGTTCAGGTCACCTGAAGCTGGTATTAATGTTGTAACTTACAGAAGTTGGGAAAAACTGATAGAGCCATAAATTAAATAGATATATTTCACACACACATTTCACTGTATTCACATAAAATTTTTTCTGCTGTTCTCTTAATATAGTTTCCTTTTCTCTATTATCAGTCTAATATTATTATATTAAACATTACATGCTTTCTGATTAAATAATCTGCTGAAGAATTCAGTTATAACCAGAAAGAAAAGAAGAAAAACATGCAGGAGATGGAGAGAAAAATCAGGTGAGGATGGAGCAGGTGTTCACACCACAGGAGCACATGGAGAGGAGAGGGGGGGGAGAGGGGGGCAAGAGAAGGAGAGACAGAGGGAGAGAGAGAGACAGAGGGGGAGAGAGAGGGGGGGTGTTAAGAGAGCCCCCATTACTGCATCAGTTCAGTGTATTTATATGTTTAACTCTTGTGTGTTGATCATATTTTAATTACTCAGCCGCTGTTACCCGTCTGATGGAGTCGAGATATTTTATATACTCAACAGATATTTTACTACATCCTAATTACACCGTGTTCCAAATTATTATGCAAGTTGGAGGTTGTTGTTGGTCTTTCGGCTGCTTCCGACAAGAGGTCGCCACAGATGTAAGTGTCATAAACTTTAAATGTTTAGTGTTTAAATGAAACTCATGGATGGTGTCGTGTCTCAGGGCTCTTTGGATCACTGAAATGAATCTCAGACACGTGTGATAATTAGTTTGCCAGATGAGGACAATTAAAGGAAAAGTCCTGAAGAAGGTTGTTCCACATTATTAAACAGGCCGCAGGTTTCAAGCAATATGGGAAAGAAAAAGGATCTCTGCTGCCGAAAAGCATCAAATACTGCAATGCCTTGGACAAGATATAAAAACATTAGATATTTCATGAAAACTTAAGCGTGATCATCGTACTGTGGAGACATTTGTGTCTGATTCAGAGCACAGACGGGTTCGTGCAGATAAAGGCAGAATGAAGAAGGTTTCTGCAAGACAAATTCATCAGATTAAGAGAGCAGCTGCTGAAATGCCATTACAAAGCAGCAAACAGGTATTTGAAGCTGCTGGTGCCTCTGGAGTCCCGCGAACCTCAAGGTGTTGGATCCTTTAAAGGCTTGCAGTTGTGCATAAACCTACTATTCGGCCCCTAATCAATGCTCACAAGCAGAACCGGTTGCTGTGGGTCCAGGCATACATGAAGACAAGTTTTTAAACAGTCTTGTTTACTGATGAGTGTCGTGCGACCCTGGATGGTCCAGATGGATGGAGTAGTGGATGGTTGGTGGATGGCCACCATGTCCCAACAAGGCTGCGACGTCAACAAGGAGGTGCCGGAGTCATGTTTTGGGCCGGAATCATGGGGAGAGAGCTGGTCGGCCCCTGTAGGGTCCCTGAAGGTGTGAAAATGACCTCGGCAAAGTATATTGACTGACCACTTTCTTTTATGGGCATAAAAGATGAGAAACTCATGGTGTGGCCACCATCCTCCCCTGACCTCAACCCCATTGAGAACCTTTGGAGAATCCTCTTAAGATCTATAAGGGTGGGAGGCAGTTTGATTCAAAACAGCAGCTCTGGGAGGCTATTCTGACATCCTGCAAAGAAACTCAAGCAGAAACTGTCCAAAAACTCACAAGTTCAATGAACACAAGAATTGTGAAGGTGATATGAAAGAAGGGGTCCTATGTTAAGATGTAACATGTAGCCCTGTTAGGATGTTTTTGATTGAAATAGTTTTTGATTTCAGTAAATATGACATCATAATGCTGCAAATTCATTTTCAGTTGTTTATAACCTATAAAATGTTTTAACTCTGTTGTGCAGAATAATTTGGAACAGTGCATTTTCAGTTTTTAATTTTTAAAATAAATATTATCATTAGGAGGTTTGTTCAATAAAATTTAAATTATACCCTAATAGTTGATGCCTAGAAAATTATACTGACTGTCATTTGCATTTACTAATTATGAACATCAGGGAAAGATCTCATTTGTGTAATAATTTGGAACACGGTGTATAAGCAATATACACAGGATATATGATTAATATTTGCCCTTTATCTTTGTTAGATCACATTTATGAATTAAAGTGCTGCTCATTTTTTTTTCTTTTTTAATAAAATGTAATTAAAAAAAAGATCAATTATCAATATGAGTAAAAAAAATCAACAGATTTACAAATTAAGCGACTATTGGTTTTGATTTATATGAACTTGATCAGAAGTTTAACCCTTTCATGTGATTATACACAACACAATCTGAACCATGTCAGTCTAGACAACACATCAGTCCCACTCAACACACTGCCTTTTCTTCATGCATGTATGTAGTGTTCCTCTGTCCATCTTGGGTCCACACACTTCACAGCACTTCTTTTTGTTGTTTCTGGCCGCAACCTAGAATAATAGCCCCAGTTTTTAGTAAAATAGGGGGAGGCGGTGACCCAGTTGTCCCACACCGTTGTAGCACAGCCACACAAAAGGGGCATTTTCATACACAGGGAATAGGTTGTAGAGCTAATGCTGCTCACCTGTGGCCGAAGGTGTGCCCTAGCGGTTTCTGTTCCCCTATTGACACCGGGCAAGTTCCCGCGCATGCGCGATCGCAACGCAAGGGAACCCGGAAGTGACGTGGGTCACATGAGCCGGCATAAAGCCGGAACCGGCGTAGAAGCCGGCACGGAGAGATGAGGACAGCGCGCTGTGAGTTCTTTGAGGCTGAGAGACTGCTTGCGGATTATTGTTCAATAATTTCATCCAGTACCCAGCTCCTTCCGTTTCTCGATCTCCCAGACTTTCCATCTTCTACTGGTGAGATCGAACCATCTCTCCAACTCAACATTTTCATACCCTTTGCCATATATCAGACACTGGACTATCATACACACACTCACACACCCGCATACATCCCGCACACACTATTTATCTTTGTATTATATTTGTATATATTGGTTTGTGATGCACCGTGTTTGTTTATTTATTTATTCCTTTTGTATAATACACTTGATTTAATTTATTATAATTGTTTTGTGTCGCGTCGTGTTTTGTCCAGCTGCGGTTGCGCAATACCGGAAGTGTTGTTTTCAAGCCCCTATTTGGATTCCCGAATCCGTTTTTTTTGTAACCAAGCGGTTAATAAAATCTAAGCGTTACATAGTGGTGGCCCGTACGGGGAATCTGGATTTTGGGATATTTTCCGGTTTTGTGTGGCGTGGCTGAACAAGATGGACGCTAACATCGCTAACGCTAATGCTAAGGCTAATGCTAATGCTAGTGGTGCTGCTAAGGCCGACTATGGTGTAGCTAAGAACATGCTGGTTGATGTAGGGAATGCTTTGGATACATGCCGTAACCCTACAGCTGAATTAACTTCATTGATTGGTTCATTATATATATCAGATAGCCATGATATTGACAATAATGATGATGATGATTTTATTGTTCATGGGACTGATATTGAAGTAGTGCACACATTACGTACTGAACTTAATCAATGCAAGATGGACATGGTGGCGCTTACTGTTAAAGTGAGCTCTATAGAGCAGGATTATAGACAATCCCTGGACAGCAGTCTCCACAGGGAAATCAGTCTTCGTGACGCAGTGGACGCGAGCCTGGAAGGGCTGCAGCGCTACTGCCAGGAGGCTCTCGAAAAGATGGAGAGAGCCATCGTTGACTGTTTTCTGCGACGTGACGCCATCTGGGAAAACCGGATGAAGAGACTGTGTCCCACTTGTACGCCCACCGCCCACAGGTTACAGGCTTACACCCCTACACCATCTCCTACACAACATCGTCCCAGCACTCCAACCACTACAGCGACAGCCAAGGTAAAGCTACCAAGCACTCATGCCATCGCCGACGTTCCTACTGGTGTTCCCGCACACTCCTCGGCTCTGCTCTCCTCCCCACTCCCTTCTTCTTCTCTTCAGGCTCATCCATCCATCTGCGTGGAGTTTCCAGCCTTCTGTGACGCGTCAGAGACAGCGGAGGTGTGGAACTTCATAGAGCAAGCAGAGAAGTACCTGGAGATCAGACCCCTGACCCGACCAGAGCTGCTGGGAACCCTCGGCACAGTTCTCCGAGGGCCGGGTCTCAGTTGGTGGAAGACGGAGAAAGGCAAGGTAAAGGACTGGCAGTCTTTTAAACAGGCGTTCACGGCGGCGTTTATACTGGACGACTACCTCGACGAAGTGGAAGACAACCCGAGGTCTCCGGTACAGCTGCCGGGGCAATGCCTGGGAGACTTCGCCAATGATCACCCCGCCCTCTGTCTCATGGGGAACCCGGATAACACCGAGGAAGAACTAGTGGGGCGAGCCCGGGTGAACATCAACACGAGAGTGGCGTTAAGAGGAGCGGCGAGCTCCATGGAAAAACAGGTGGAGAGAGGCGCTAGGGGAGAGAAAGACGGCGTGGACCGCTTTATTCCGGGTCCAGATGCCATACCCCGAGCACACCCGCCGCTGAAAGGAGCTGACACCCCACGTCTACCCACCACGTCCACTAAAGAGGCCTCCAACTTTCCGAGAGACCTGAGCGAGATCATCAAAGCCCAACAGAACGACCCAACTATCACGAAGCTGCTCTCCAAAGATCACCCAAAATGCACACAAGATCAAAGGGTCACCTTCGAAGGTCGTCAGGGCGTGCTATATCGCCGGGTACCAGTAAGGAAAGGAGAGAAATTTCAGCTCGTTGTCCCCCAGTCTCTAATAAAGATTTTTCTTCATTACTACCACGACAATCCACTGGGAGGACACTGGGGACAACTGAAGACCCTGCTGAGGTTACTAGAGGTGGCGTGGTGGCCAACGGTGCGGAAAGACGTCTGGCGTTATACCAGAGCTTGCAGCGTTTGCCAACGACACAAGACACAACATCCATCACCACCCCGACTAAGACTTATCACGGAGGAGGGCCTACAAGGAGACAAACCATCCAGATCCACACATGCCAGATATCAAAATACCCAGAGGAAAGCAGCGCACTTTCAACCGGGAGAACTGGTGTGGATCCAAACTCGACCTCCCTCCTCCACAGCAAAAAGATGTTCTGCAAAGCGAGTGCCCAAGTGGGAGGGTCCAGCAGAGATAAACAGAAAAAGACCAATGGAATACACAATGTCTTGGGGCTACCCACAAAAAGCTGAGGATTACAGTGTGGCGAATTTAAAGTGCTGGTACGGACGTTCTCCTCAGACGCCGGAAGCTTGGGGGGGGGGTCTATGTAGCACAGCCACACAAAAGAGGCATTTTCATACACAGGGAATAGGTTGTAGAGCTAATGCTGCTCACCTGTGGCCGAAGGTGTACCCTAGCGGTTTCTGTTCCCCTATTGACACCGGGCAAGTTACCGCGCATGCGCGATCGCAACGCAAGGGAACCCGGAAGTGACGTGGGTCACATGAGCCGGCATAAAGCCGGAACCGGCGTAGAAACCGGCACGGAGAGATGAGGACAGCGCGCTGTGAGTTCTTTGAGGCTGAGAGACTGCTTGCGGATTATTGTTCAATAATTTCATCCAGTACCCAGCTCCTTCCGTTTCTCGATCTCCCAAACTTTCCATCTTCTACTGGTGAGATCGAACCATCTCTCCAACTCAACATTTTCATACCCTTTGCCATATATCAGACACTGAACTATCATACACACACACACACTCACACACCCGCATACATCCCGCACACACTATTTATCTTTGTATTATATTTGTATATATTGGTTTGTGGTGCACCGTGTTTGTTTATTTATTTATTCCTTTTGTATAATACACTTGGTTTAATTGATTATAATTGTTTTGTGTCGCGTCGTGTTTTGTCCAGCTGCGGTTGCGCAATACCGGAAGTGTTGTTTTCAAGCCCCTATTAGGATTCCCGAATCCATTTTTTTTGTAACCAAGCGGTTAATAAAATCTAAGCGTTACACCGTCCGGATATCAGATAGATTGTCTCTCTGCCATCCAGCTGGTCTGTCGTCTCGTTTATCAAAGTGGATAATCCTGGAAATGATGAGGAAGTGTTCCAGAGGCACTGCATGGAAATGTTCTCGGCTAATAAATCTGTTATATTTTCTGCATCCTGCTGGGATTCTGTGGATTCCCCCCTCGGACCTGAAAACTCCAGCAAGGATAAAAACCCCAAAGTGGACATGTGAAGGAGTTTGGTCCATCTCCTTTCCCCTCGTTCCTTCTCAATTATGGTAATCCGGAATAATTTTCTGGATTGAATCTGGGACAAAAAGCTCAAAAGAAGACTTGATGTCCTGCACATGAGTAACTGCCGTCCCTGTTGTCCCCGGCTGCAGCCTTATCACATGGGCAGCCATGCGGCGAGGTTCATATCTACATCAAGATCATCATTCAATTTCACCATTTCTTGACATCCATATTTTTTCACTTGCTAGCTGACGGACTGCTTCTGTGTCTCGTCTTCATTTTGGAACTAATTGATGCTCAGTTTTAACCTTTTCTTCAAAGTCACCGTCAGACTCTGAATGTTCAGGATGTGATCCTCTTCCTCTGCGTCAACATCAAAAGCATCTCCAAATTCAATGTCTTCTGAACAGAGAAGCTTTTGGCCAAACTGAGAAGTTGTGAAAAGGAACCACAAAGTAAGATTTACTGCATCCGGTCCCCAATTTGGGAAATAAAAAATGCAATCGAATAGCAGCAAATAAAGACGTTCCCACATGACCGAGGGTGACGTGTGCAGGAACGTGACAGCAGACACGAGACGGTGCTGGAATTTTGGCCAATGAGTCTGAGTTAGAAAAAAATGTTAATTGTATCATTTTTCTTTTGATAAAAAATTTAAACACCACACAAGAGTTAAAGAACAAAACTTTAACTCAAAGCCTGGAAACTAAACACACTTGACGCACGGGATTAGTATTATCTGGAGACCTCGTGTGATTTAGGACTCGCCCCCCCCTCACCCCCCAGCCCCGCCCCTCCTACGCAGCCTCCATTCTTCATGGACGATGGATCAAAAGGCACGCAGGAAACAAAAACCTTTAAAAATTGATGTACGGCCAAATCACAGACAGACGGGATGAAGATCACAGACAACCAAAGCAATTTTTACAAACCACACACGTCCCCATGTAATACAGGACTAGATCACACAGCTGAGGGGAGCCGTGGTTCTGTGCTGCAGTGTACAGGTTCTCCTGGTGTGAGCTGAAGTCTTCGTGTTCCCTGGGCGTGATGTTCTCCACCTGCGCTGTGCGGCCGACCCTCACACTCTGCCATGTTTCTCTTCCTGTGTTCCCCCCTCCAGCCGGTGCTCTGTGGGTTCTCCTGCTCCTGCTGGTGAACTCCCTGAAGCCAGACACGCCTTAGAGACACACCAGTTAGAGGACACTGGTCATGCTGCGGGGCAGACAGAGCGGTAACTGGGAGCGGAACTCCTGTGATCAGCACTTCACTGTTATACTCAGGAACAGGACCACTGGCTGAGGAGTTCCTGAGGCCGAGCAGATGTTCTCAGACCTCCAGATGTTCCAGCACACACCTGACCTCCTCCCCCTCCCCCACTTCTAATCAGTTACAGATAGTAATCCCTCACTCCTTACAGAAAATGTTCAATAATTAAATGACAGAAGTTCGAAAACACACTCTGGAAGCCGGACAGATCGAGATGGAGATTATGATGAAGGTGAAGGTGGAGAAGGTTGCATGGTGGTTGAGTGTTAGAGGTCTCTCTCTCTCTCTCTCTCTCAGCTCTTGTCTGCTCCTCTCAGTCTAATCTGTCCTGACGTCTGAGTGCTCAGACACACCGTCTCAGACGGGGTCTATTTTTGGAGGAAAATAAACTCGACCCTGTGAAGGTTCCTGATCCTCAACCCGAGGAAGTAAAACATCGACATTAGCGAGATGTAGAGAATCTCCTGAGGATCACATCAGTGCTGTCACGTTTATTTAAGAATAATTCATTCATTCATTCATTCGTCTTCTATACCGCTTAATCCTGTGTTCAGGGTCGCGGGGGGCCTGGAGCCTATCCCAGGAGACTTCGGGCACTAGGCGGGGTACACCCTGGACAGGGTGCCAATCCATCGCAGGGCACACACACACACACACACACACACTCACACACCCAATCACACACTACGGGCAACTTAGGAACGCCAGTTAGCCTAACCTGCATATCTTTGGACTGTGGGAGGAAACCGGAGAACCCGGAGGAAACCCACCAAGCACGGGGAGAACATGCAAACTCCATGCACACAGAGACGGGAATCGAACCCAGACCCTGGAGGTGCAAGGCGACAGTGCTAACCACTACACCACCGCGCCGCCATGAATAATTCACATTTATTAAATATTATATAAAGTTATTATCAGTTAACAGGAATATAACATTTAAATAAATGAACAGGGTGTGTGGAGAAATGCGTGATGTAATAATGAACATCTAACACTGTGTGTGTGTGTGTGTGTGTGTGTGTGTGTGTGTGTGTGTGTGTGTGTGTGTGTGAGATGCAGAACTTTCTCTAAGCTCATCAACTCCCTCTCCTCTGTCTGTCTGTCTTATTTATTTAAATGGAAATATTTTTTTAATTAAGAGTCAGTGGAGTGTAAAGTTTTTATTCCTCTGTTTCTGATCTCACACACTTTTCCGTCTCGGTGTGTTTCAGTAATCAGTCCGCACGCTTTATCTCCTGCTAGTTTAGTACAAAAATTAGCTACATGATCTCTAGTTAAACGGTTAGCTTCAGAGATTAGCTGAGTAGCAACACTTCCCAGTTGCCTAGCAACAGTGTTCGCGCTTGTGCTCGGTCTCGAATCAAAAACACAGAATTACGAGCTGCATTTGAACGCTGCATTACAGCAAGTCACATGACCTCCAAAGAGCTTTAACATCCTTATAATCGATGAAGATCATTGATAAACCGAACATTCACACACACACACACACACACACACACAGAGGGTTTTTCTATTCCATATTCAAGTCACATCCAGATCCACTCACACCAGCGAACCCATTCACGGTCGCCATAGCAACACAGACTTCCTCCCCTAGTTACACACGGACCACACACACACACACACACACACACACACACACATATACAGCCCATTTCTATTCTGATATGGCATGTGTGTGTGTGTGTGTGTGTGTGTGTGTGTGTGTGTGTGTGTGTGTGTGTGTGTGTGTGTTCAGGAGAGAGGGAGAAACAAAGCTCAACATGAACCTCTTTATGCAGAAGAATTATTACATTTATTATGTAATGTATGTTAATGTAAGTTTTGGCACCCTATTAAACACACTAAATGAGTGATACACACTCGCGTAAGCAGACAGTCAGAGCTTCAAGAATTTACAGATTATCATAATTACGTATTTTCATAGTGAATCTATTAGGAGTGACTTTATTAATTCTATGGTGTCAGGTGGTTACAGTGTTTTACAGAGAGGTTTGAACTGTTTTCCCAGCAGGGGGCGCTAACTCTCCCGTTTCCCATTGCCCTGCTCAGCAGCAGATAAACACACACTCGTGAACGTCTACACACAGAAGGCCGACGCCTGAACGACCTCATCACACACCTGCAGCACTGAGTCATTAGTTTACACGTAGCGCTTCAATCAGACTCAAATCATTCCTGTGTTTAACGCTCAAAGTGTTCAATCAGAATCTAAGCTTTTAAAACACACAAAGTGATTCTGCTCACTGTGGAGAAGAAGAAGAAGAAGAAGAAGAAGTACTTTTCTACAGCTTTCATATTATTTGGCTTTACTGATAAATCCTGTTTATTGCGCTGTGATTGGTTAGAAGAACTCACTCTCGTCTCTGATTGGTTAGAAGAACTCACTCTCGTCTCTGATTGGTTAGAAGAACTCACTCTCGTCTCTGATTGGTTAGAAGTTTTGCTGCGTGTGATATACATGAGCCAATCGGAGCTCCTTCTCAGCCAGAAACCCAGTGAGTAAAGGGCAGACACAGGTTAGAGGTCACTGATGTTACCCCCCACCTGGGGCAGAGAGATACGATCAGGTCGAGTGTTTAAATGGATAATATTTGGCAGGATTTGTTTAATACTAGGGTCAGTGTGAATGCAGTTATTGGCGTAATAAACAAACACAGCTGGTGATGAATTCCAGGTGAGAACATCTGGAGTCCAAGCTGTCCTGCGCCGCCCGCTCTTCAGCTCACTGCTTTTTATTTCTAAACCGGACCATAACATCGGATCATGTCATTTTTACTGCAAACAGAGTTAAGGGCTCGAACCCCCGACCTTCCGATCAGTAACACAGTAACCCACAGCCTTGTTGTGTTTCAGAGATAAATGATTAGATTTGTTGAAAATCCAGAACTTGCTTTGAAAACAGAAAAGGAAATCTATTTAGTCTAATAAAATTTTGCTGAAATTAAAGTCTGAAAAGTCTATAAATATGAGCTACATAATTTATACTGTACGTCTCCTAATTTTACATTTGTTCTATTTTTATTAAAGCTAGATTAAAGGATAATTGTAATTCAAATAAACAATATCTGAGACTGAATTAAAAGACGAAAGTCAACTTGGATAAAAAATGTGATTATTTAAAA
The DNA here is from genome assembly GCA_030522415.1 of Channallabes apus. Classification (NCBI taxonomy): domain Eukaryota; kingdom Metazoa; phylum Chordata; class Actinopteri; order Siluriformes; family Clariidae; genus Channallabes; species Channallabes apus. The sequence goes on along the minus strand of CM060117.1, from coordinate 863,319 downwards.
ACTCTGATGATGATGGTATTTGTCGTACCTGTGTGTGTTCTGGTTGTTCTGGTGTTTACTGGGCAGCTAAAGGGACCTGATGGGGAAGAACATACTGTATATAGCGGAATAGAACCTTTATTGTGAGACGGTGAGAGTTTATCGGTGTCTAGACGGAGAGACGCGGGAGAATGAGGTCTAAAATCAAGTCGCTGTTCTTTAAACATGACCTTCATTTTTGTTTATTTCTTTATTAAAAATCGATTACAAATCTCTAGGTTCAGAAATCCCGCCTCCTGCATTGTGATTGGGTACAAAGAATCCAGTCTCATCTCTGATTGGTTAGAGTCCTGGAGCACAGACGCGGTGATGATTATTCTGCTTGTGTAACTGAGGTCAGGTTTCTGTTTCTCACCTTTTCAGACAAATCCCGCCTCCTGCATTGTGATTGGTTAGAATAATTAACAATGATTGATTTGATTTTTAACGTGTGTAAAATGTGGGGGCGGGACTTGACCTCATTTTTATTTATTAATGAATTAAGATTGTTGTTAATAATGAGGATTATGTTGCAGATGTAAACGCACTCAGGACTCACAATAAAAGGACAAATATTTTAACGTTCATGTCCCTTTAGGGCTCAACAGCTGTTGGCTGAAGCTCATGATTTTTTTAATATTCAAAAATATTGACACCCCTTCATTAAAATAAGATTATTTTGCCCTAAGTGGCTTTCTGGACCTAATGTGTTATTACCTGAGGAAGCTTTAGATATTAGTGCACTTCATCATCCTTTATTCAACCATAATTAATAATTAATACCAATATTTTAGTGCATGT
>CM060117.1:792500-860000 GCA_030522415.1 Channallabes apus | reverse complement strand
TGTGAGCGCACACACATACACACACACACACAGCGATGAGCTGAGGAAGAAAATGTTTTTTCACCTCTGTATTGAGAATTTCTTTTGCTTTACCCATGTGACCACATGTGTGTTATGAGAAACAGTACACGCGCTGTACACACACGCTTCCGAATACAAAATAAAATGTTTTACACACAGACGGGGTCACAGTGTTATAGTAAACAGTACACGCGTCCACAGATGTTGACTATACCGGTAAGAGACGAGCACTAAGACCCAGCAGGGGAGATGATTACCCACAATTCCACAGCACAAGAGAGAGAAGTTGGTTCAGTTGTGATGACGTGGGACACTCGGCGTCAAAACAAGAAGCGCATTCGTGAAACATGATACTCGGTGCTCGTAAACCAAGACAATGCTCGTTTTCCAAATCAAAATTTATTAAAAATCCTTGATCGTCTTGCGGAACACTCGTAAACTGTGTTACTCGTAATCCGAGGTTTCACTGTACAGACATGTGAAGTATTTGAAGTGGGAATTATGCCACCTGCTGACTATTGTGTGTAATTGCCTTTACTTTCACACGCCTCATAACATAACAAGTGTTTAAAATCAGAAGTGGAATACAGCATGAAAAACAGAACCTTCACAATCAGGGGAGAGAGAGAGACAGACAGAGAGAGAAACCGAGAGAGAAGGTGAGATATATATATAGAGAGAGAGACAGAGAGATGTTTACTATAAAAAGGCGACTGTGGGCAAACGATGGACCTGTATTTTTGACACTTGAGTAAATTTAAAGGTGTGTATTTGTACTTGTGTACTTGTACTCCGGTACACGTGTAAAGTGAGGACTTCTACTTTTACTTGAGTACAGTTTGCCCCACGGACCCTATACTTTTACTCAAGTAATTGAGTTTAAAGACATTTATACACTCAGCAATCACATCTAATCAACATCTAATCAACACTTTCATACAACCTCAGCATCAAAATGTCAGATTAAAATAATTTTCCAACAAACTGGGTTCCACCACCATCATGGCGTATCCAGTGATATAAACGAGGCTCTGGAGTTCATTAGCGTTTGTCTGTCTGGGAAAGTTACTCTGTGTTCCTGATCGCTGAGACGACGAAGGAGAGAAAACCTCCACAGTCATTACAGCTGAACCTCATCAAACCTCAGAAAGCTTTGGCTCCTGTTCATGTTTTCAGGTGGAAGTAAAATTTAAAGAAACCTGTTGTGTTGTGAGCTCCGTCCCCATGTGGGTGTAAAATGGCTGTGAATAAGAAATGATGGTGAAGCTGGTTTTTGTGGCTTTCTGAGGACTGATGGTCTTGTGAATCTTGCCCTGGCCATATGATGAGCTTTTAACAAGATAACGATATAATTAATAAATGAGGGGTGCCATTAATTGTGAGATATTGTTTAAATTGGAAATGTCATTTTTCTTTCTGCTCTACTTTTTTTTTGTTATATGTACTGTTTATGTGTTTTGTGCTGAGTTTCTGATTGACAGTGCTGTGAAAAAGTATTTGCCCCCTTCCTGCCACATAGCTTTTGCTTGGCCAGCTTTTACCCTTAATAAATGAAAACATCACTTAAAAACTGCATTTGTATTTACTCGCTATTTTTGTGTAATATTAAAATTTTGTTTGATGATGTCAATCATTAAGGTGCTTTATTTTGGATGGTGCATTATAAATGAAAATACACTGCATTTAAAGTCATGTGATGAAGCAGAGAGAGAGAGAGAGAGAGAGAGAGAGAGAGAGAGAGGGAGGTTTAAAGCAGCTCGACGTCTGTAATGAGGCGTTTAAAACCAGCCGAAACTCCAGATGCCGCAGCCTCGTAACTTTCACATAAACACGGTGTTCTGCACTCAGAGCTCACATCATCACATCATCACTTTATCACTTTATCACACAAACCCGTGTTAGAACGTTCCACACTGCAGAACCACGGCAGGTGACGAGGTTTATTTTCACAACGAACATTACAGTATAAAAACACTGGAGTCCCCACACACACCAAACACGCACCACACACACACCACAGACCTTTTCAGCGACATGTCACTTTATTTCCAGGCCCCTAGGGGGAGTGGTCCGGGTTCGAGCCCTGCTGCTGGTGGTTGTCGCACCCCATACTGTACGACCCAGAAACTGGATGTGGTCCTCAAACCCGGTTAGAAGAGCGGTAGTGTTGCGTCGGGACGAGCGTCCGGTGTAAAACCTGAACCAGGCCGTGTGTGGAGCAGACGATGTGCGGTGGCGACCCCTCGATGGGAGCAGATGAATGAAAGTTTATTTACAAAAACCTCCTCTACATGATCACAGTCTTTGTGTAAACACACACACAAAACACACACACACACACTCCCTCATCTGTGAATGCTTTTGCTCAGCTCCAGAAATATTGGCACCCCTATAAACCTGGGTTCACGAGTGTTTAATAGTTCAGACTGTAAAGTATTAAGTCCGAATAATAACGTAGAATTGTATAATAATGAGACATTATCTTCATAATAAATCAAAATAATGATGTAGCGCATGTTTACACAGTGTCATGTCTGCTAACTAAAAACACAACTGCATGCACAGGTGGGTTATGGGTGAGATTGTGGGTGTGGCCCCGGGCAGGATTATGGGGTGGGTTGTGGTTATGGGTTGTGGGTTTGAGTGGGGATGTGGGTGTGGTTTAGGTGAGGTTCATCAGGCCGTCACTGGAAACTGGAATGTTGTTCTGCTTAAATGTTTAAAACCTGAAGTGTGTTTATAAAATAATCTGTTGTGTGATTAGGTCTGATTAGATCTCCTGAAAAGGAATGAAATCAAAAAAAGATTCACAGTGAAAGAACATGAATCTGTCAGGAGTAGAGAGTAAAGGAGAGGTCTGATTTTACACACACACACACACACACACACACACACACACACACACACACACATACACACACACTGTACAGGTGATTCACTCTGTGTTTTGTGTCTCGTCTCTTCTGGATTTCTGTCTCAGAGGAATGTGGGGAATTTCTCACTTCACAACAGGGTGATATGACACGACATCGCGGCCGCGCCCTCGCAGACTCTCACGTCTCACTGACTGGCAACCGAGAGAACCGAGCGTCTGATATCTGAGGTCTGATCTGCCACATGACCCCAAAGTAAATCTAGGTGTGTGTGTGTGTGTGTGTGTGTGTGTGTGTGTGCTGATTAAATGAGATTCAGGTCGAGGTGAAGAGAAACGCTTTGCTTCTTCAGTCCGTATTTTCTGTCCCTGATTCTGTAAATCATTCTGCGTCTGCCAAAGAGGATAAATATAAAATGTACAGTATCTTACCAGGCGTAAAGGTGTGTGTGTGTGTGTGTGTGTATTCGCAAAGCTATTAATGTGAGGACATCGACCGGAATACACATCCATCAAGTGGGGACCTGTGTGAAAGTGGGGACCTAAAATCGAGTCCCCACTTAATTACATTTAGGCATTTGGCAGACGCTCTTATCCAGAGCGACTTACATTTTTATCTCATTACACATCTGAGCAGTTGAGGGTTAAGGGCCTTGCTCAGGGGCCCAACAGTGGCAGCTTGGTGGTTGTGGGGTTTGAACCTGGGATCTTCCGAACCGTAGTCCAATGCCTTAACCACTGAGCTACCCCTGAATTAACCACTGTAGCATGTATATCTCACCGATGAACCCCCCCCCCCCACTAATATCTCTGTAGTCCCCAATATGAACATTTGCACGTAACAAAGTGTGTGTGCGAGTGTATCGGCGCCGCGCCTCACAAGTGTGTAAACCACCCTGCTGGCCGTAGACAGAAAAAACAACCAGCTATGCTGAACTCTGATTGGTTAACAAGCGTAATGAGCTCACTGCTATTTGAGCCAATGAGGTGGTATGTTGTTAAGTGACTCATTAAGTGAGGGACTTCTCAGTATAGTACAACCTCATTGGCTCTCAGGAGACCCTGTGAGGACAACACCTTCACCACAACACCGTAACGGGAGGAGTCCTGTCCCACTTCCCCTGACATGGACAGCTCAGGACGGCGGTGTGTTCTCACTCGCCGCGCTGCACTGAGCGCCGGTCTGAGGAGGACTCCAGTAGATAAACTCGTGTAGTGACTGGTTAGTGTTTACACCCTGAGAAATCTAACTTGATCAGCTCCAGCCATGTGTACCGGCGCAGGTGAGGTCTGTGCAGATCCAGGGTTAAACTCAGGGTTAAACTCGACCGCAGCTGTCCTGTTACACACACTCCTCTTGCTCTGTCCACAATCTACCTGGATGGACTCACTGACAATCAGTTGCTGAACTGAACTGCAAAACAGAAGAGATTCATTTAAAACTTTTTCTGTTAAATTTATTTTCATGACGTCAAGAATTTAATTCCTTGTAGCTTTTGAAACCTGTCCAATGCTATGCTAACTATCAGGCAGGTCACAGAGTAGTGTAGCTGGCTAGCTAGTCAAAGTTAACTAGCTAAAGTTAGCCAAGGGACATCAACCAGTGACAAGAAAAATAAATGGATAATCTCTGACGCCCGCAGTTTGGGTTTAGGAGCAAAAACTCTAAAGCCTGGCTACAAATTTCTTTCTACTACTTTAAACTGTACAGCTTAGTTTTATTAGGCCAATATGCTTTAGTTGGAATCGTCTGGAGTCATGTGGAGCCTCTGGAGATGATCACCATCACACCCAGCACTCACTACATGAGACCACTCCCAGGTCTGAAACTGCTTTTATAAAGTATTGTTTAATAGGTTAGACGTCAGGTACAGGCCATACGCAATGCGCAACAGGTCTAGTCTGTACTGCACACACGAGTCCCCACAACAGGTCTAGTCTGTACTGCACACACGAGTCCCCACAACAGGTCTAGTCTGTACTGCACACACGAGTCCCCACAACAGGTCTAGTCTGTACTGCACACACGAGTCCCAACAACAGGTCTAGTCTGTACTGCACACACTAGTCCCCACAACAGGTCTAGTCTGTACTGCACACACGAGTCCCCACAAAAGGTCTAGTCTGTACTGCACACACGAGTCCCCACAACAGGTCTAGTCTGTACTGCACACACGAGTCCCAACAACAGGTCTAGTCTGTACTGCACACACGAGTCCCCACAACAGGTCTAGTCTGTACTGTACACACTAGTCCCCACAACAGGTCTAGTCTGTACTGCACACACGAGTCCCCACAACAGGTCTAGTCTGTACTGCACACACGAGTCCCCACAACAGGTCTAGTCTGTACTGCACACACGAGTCCCCACAACAGGTCTAGTCTGTACTGCACACACGAGTCCCCACAACAGGTCTAGTCTGTACTGCACACACGAGTCCCAACAACAGGTCTAGTCTGTACTGCACACACGAGTCCCCACAACAGGTCTAGTCTGTACTGCACACACTAGTCCCCACAACAGGTCTAGTCTGTACTGCACACACGAGTCCCCACAACAGGTCTAGTCTGTACTGCACACACGAGTCCCAACAACAGGTCTAGTCTGTACTGCACACATGAGTCCCCACAACAGGTCTAGTCTGTACTGCACACACTAGTCCCCACAACAGGTCTAGTCTGTACTGCACACACGAGTCCCAACAACAGGTCTAGTCTGTACTGCACACACGAGTCCCCACAACAGGTCTAGTCTGTACTGCACACACGAGTCCCCACAACAGGTCTAGTCTTTACTGCACACACGAGTCCCAACAACAGGTCTAGTCTGTACTGCACACACGAGTCCCCACAACAGGTCTAGTCTGTACTGCACACACGAGTCCCCACAACAGGTCTAGTCTGTACTGCACACACTAGTCCCCACAACAGGTCTAGTCTGTACTGCACACACGAGTCCCCACAACAGGTCTAGTCTGTACTGCACACACGAGTCCCCACAACAGTTCTAGTCTGTACTGCACACACGAGTCCCTACAGTGTGTTTTTACATGAAACTTTACACAGGTCCCCACAACATACTAATTGCAAATGTTTTGGGTTTTTTCCCTAAAATGACCTCTTTTTTCCTAATTTGTTTCCTAAAACTTTTCACTGTTCAGCTTGGTTTTAATATGCCAATAGTCTTTTACTTTAAACATTATTAGTGACCGTTGTGTCCGTTACAGGTGACAAAGTGCCTGTGGAGATCACTAGACCCAACACTCACTACATACGTCTACATACAGAAACTACTTATGCAATTGTGGGTTTTTTTGTTTACATGGTAAATGTCAGGTCCAATCAAGTTGGAACGTTATGTAAAATGTAAATAAACACAATATAATGACCTGCAGATCCTTGTTGACCCAGATTCAGCAGAAATGCTACAAAGACAAGTTACAGTATGCAATGTTTAAACTGATAAAGCTGATTGTCTCTTGCAAATATTCACTCAATTTGAATTTGATTGCTGCACTTCATTCTAAAAGGGCTGGGAGAGAGGAATTTTCATTGTGTTATTGTGTTACACCATCTTTCCTTTTAACAACACTCAATAAGCATTTGGGAACTGAGGGCACTAATTGTTAAAGCTTTGTAGATGGACTTCCTTCCTATTCCTGCTTTAATGTATGACTTTAAAGGTCTGGTGTCTGCATTGTCATATTTTGAACTTCATAACACTCCACATATTTTCAAAGGGAGACAGGTCTGGACTGCAAACTGGCCAATCTAGTAGCCGCACTCGTTTATTATGAACCCAACATGTGCAGAATGTGGCTTGGCATTGTCTTACTAAAAATCAGCAGCGACGGCCCTGAAAAAGACATCGCTTAGATAGCAGCATATTTTGCCCCAAAACCAATATGTACTGTACCTTTCAGCATCAATGGTGCCATTACGGATGTGCACGTAACCCATACCATGGGCACAAACTCACCCCCATACCATCACAGATGTGCACGTAACCCATACCATGGGCACAAACTCACCCCCATACCATCACAGATGTGCACGTAACCCATACCATGGGCACAAACTCACCCCCATACCATCACAGATGTGCATGTTACCCATACCATGGGCTCAAACTCACCCCCATCACAGATGCTAGCTTTAGAATTTTGCACAGACAGCAATATGGATGGTCCTTTTCTTTAGGTCAGAGGACGCGACGTCCATGATTTCCAAAAACTTGTCAGACCACAGCACACTTTTCCACTTTGCTTGAGTCCATCTCAGACGAGCTCGGGTCCAGAGCAGCCGGTCCAGATGAGCAGCCGGTCCAGACGAGCTCGGGTCCAGAGCAGCCGGTCCAGATGAGCAGCCGGTCCAGATGAGCAGCCGGTCCAGATGAGCTCGGGTCCAGAGCAGCCGGTGGCAGTTCTGGGGGTTGTTGATTGTATGGCTTGCGCTTTGCATGCTACAATTTTTAATTTGCACTTATAGATGTTGTGACAAACTGTGTTAACTGACTATGGTTTTCCAAAGTGTTCCTGAGTCCACGTACTGTAGCCTTTACAGAATGATGTCTGTTTTTAATGCAGTGCGTTTGAAGGTCATGGCCATTCAGTGTTGGGTTTTCGGCCTTACCGCTTATACAGTATGCAGAGGTTTCTCTGGATTTCTCTGGATTCTCTGGATTCTCTGAATCTTCTGATAATATGATCTGCTGTGTGATATGATAATAATAATGATGGAATACCTAAATGCTTTGCAATTGTACATTGAGGAATGTGGTTCCTAAACTGTTGGACTATTTGCTCATGCAGTTGTTCACAAAGTGGTGAACCTCACTGAGCTGTTTGTGGATCCTCCTTTTGTACCCAATCATGATGCTCACATGTTTCAAGTTAACTTGTTCAAGGTGCTTTTGGAGGATTCGCCAACTTTCCCAGTCTTTTGTTGCCTATGTTCCGGCTCTTTTGCAACGTGTTTCAGGCGTCAAATTCAAAAAGCGTGAATATTTGTAAGAGACAATCAACTTTATCAGTTTGAACAGTTTGAGAAAATCGTGTCTTTAAATTCAAATCAAATTGAAGTTTGATTTGTCACATCCACAGTCATACACAGTACGATATGCAGTGAAATGCTTTATGGTGTTTTAAATTGAATATGAGTTAACAAGGATTTGCAGGTCACGGTGTTCTGTTTGTTTTTATTTACGTTATACTCAACATCCCGACTTCATTGGAACATTGGATGTTTTCCTGACCACGTTTCTTCCATGAAGCTGAGGGTTCAGCACTATCCTTCAGGGTGGAAATAAAGCATCGGACAGTTTCTTAACTCTATCCTAGTGCTTAAAGCAATCAATAAGGACTGTTTTATCAAAAATGACATCATACACTGTATCACTATAGTAGTAGTCGAGTATTCAGTACTGTTAAGATCCCAATATAAAAACATGTAAACATGAACAGTATATTCTGCTTATTGAACTTAAATTCAAGCCTCTTACCACATGACATTGAAAAATAACAGATTCAGTCCAACTGAACTCATTCTGATATTAAAAATACAGCAACTCAGAACATTTATCATGTTAGTGTGTTGTGTACTATTATCAGGTATTATTATTCATTATGGATTATTATATCAGAATCCTGAGTTAGGACAATGGACTCTGGTCTATCTTGTAGTGTTGACTCTTTATAGTGTGAGGTATATTCATAACAGGAAGTAAAAGTGTGTGTGTGTGTGTGTGTGTGTGTGTGTGTGTGTGTGTGTGTGTGTGTGTGTGTGTGTGTGTAGAGAGAGATATTAAATGTCCTCATTACATTCATGCGTGTTTTATGTGTGTAATATTATGTTGCAATGTGTTTATTATATCAGATGCCTTTAGAGAAAACTACAACAAAAATATATAATCATATCAAGAATAAACGACCCGCCAAAGTGGCCAGTGAGACTAAAGTTATTACCCCCCCACAGCCCAATTTTACCCACATTTGGCGGGTGGGCGGGTGCCAATGTCAAGCCCTGGTGTGTGTGTGTGTGTGTGTGTGTGTGTGTGTTGCACTTGATGTCAGTCACACTCATGTTTAAAGTTGTGTGAAACCAGACTGAACCAGTTGGCTGTAAATATATGAAGTATTGATGTGAAAGTCTGCTGTTTTTATACACGTAGTCGTGAATATGTAGTTTTTCAGTCCTTTAAATATAATTTTTATTTGTCTGATTTTGAGTTGATATACTGTATAAATGTTGCTTTTCGTAACGAGATCATTTGTGCTATTATTTGCTGTTGGCTTCGATAAAGACGATCAACATTATATATGTTGAGTATAACATAAATAAAAACAAACAGAACAACGTGATCTGTAAATCCTTGTTAACTCATATTCAATTTAATAATTACATTTCACAGTTTCAATCTCAATGTGGGTCAAAATCAACTCGTAAATCACATGGTGCTGACCTGATAATATCCTGATCTGTACAATTAAACAGGTACGCGGGTTCGGCCGGTAGTTTACCTCTGCAGTGTTCCATTCAATTTGATTGATTGGTGCTAATGTTTACTGAATTTTCCTAAACTGCTTCATTTTCTTACAGATTTTAAAGTAATAATAACTAATAAACTATTTAATAAACAGTACAATGTTGTGTAACGTGTGTTGCTGATTGTTGTATAGTTGAAAAGTCCTAATACTTGGCTGTTATTTTACTAAGACACACACAACACACTAGTAGACCTTTGTGTCGTTGTGTTTACGCGCTCAGGACGGCAGGAAGTGCAGACGCTCAGGACGGCAGGAAGTGCAGACGCTCAGGTTTGTTCACCGTTTTCTAAATGTGTGTTCAGTTTAACATCATTTCAGGAGAATCGCTAAAGAAGGCAGGACTCATCATCATGGTCACATGACACATGGTCTTTACACAAAACAGAATCAGTTGTCATGTGCAGCTGTTGGGTTTTTGTTTTTTATCCCAAATTGTCAATTTTAGATCAGAATGATTTAATGTGAACAGATTTTGAATTAAAAACTCACACAAACATCCGATTAATCAAATTGACTAGAAAAATATCGCAATACATCGTATAACTGATGGACTCGCCCGCCGTCCTGGTGTGTGTGACGCACTCGTGCATGTGACGTGCCGTCTGCTTAAATACACAACATCATTTAACCAGTTAATCCTGTTTCTCATCACAGCAGCTGATGTCCAAACTGATGAGTTTAAACAAAACGACATGTTCATAAAAATATTATAATCAGTATAATAGGTGTCTGTGCTACAGTGTGTACAGCTTTCTGAAGATCTTCTTTTACCTAAAAACGTCCTTCTCTCATTTCAAAGCCCTAGTAGTGAAGTACTGCTGTACTGGTGACAGGAGATGGCAAGTAAAACAACAACAACAACAACAACAACAACAACAACAAAAAGATACAATTAACCAATAAGTCCCATAAACATGCTGACGTGGTCCAGGCAGAACCTCAGGGATGTGATCTACACACAGGTGATGTGAACAATCAGTATGTGGAGCTCAGAAACTACACTGCAGGAACCGACACCTTCACCCCGAATCTGTCCCTCAGTGAACAGGACACTAAGAACTAATCATGAAGCATAACACACACACACACACACACACACACACACAGGAAAATCACCTGCTGGAAAAGTCCGGAGAGGAACCTTTCAGTTCTCCAGAGGAACCCTTATCCCTTCTTCATCTTTTTGCTACGATTAACTAAATTATTATTTTTATCTACAGAACCTTAATGTTTATATTATATTTGTTTTTGCATTTAAATAAATGGAATCCAGTAAAAGAGCTCCATCAGACATTAGTGTTTAAGATTATCACAGGTTCTCCTTCTGACTCTGTGCCAGTTAACACACATCAGCACATCCTGCCATGTTCTATTACACACAGTCACGGACTCCACTGTTCGGTTCCTCCAGCATCGTCTCAACCCGTCTGTCGTCCTGAAGACGATTACAGGAACCTGCAGACGGAGAGACGCTTCACACACAGACGTCCACACTGACTTCAGTACCATGGACAGTTCATACACAGTAAACACCCGCATATACACACACACACACACACACTCTCTCTCTCTCTCTCTCTCCGTGTCTGTGTGTGTGTGTGTGTGTGTGTGTGTGTGTGTGTGTGTGTGTGTGTGTGTGTCCACACTGTTGATAGGTCATATGTCTACTGTAAGTGCTTTATCTATAAACTGTTTCCTTAATGTCCAATTAATGCAACTGAGACTTAATAAAAATAAACACACACACACACACACACACACACACACACACACACACAGTCCACCAAAAAGAATATTTCTATATAAAATATAATTCAGTTCATTTATTTAACGACACTAAATCAGTCCTGTAAAGACGCTGAGACTAAAGCATTAGTGTTTTTATTCCAAAACTCGGATGGAGTTCCTCTGACATTCATATTAAATTCATATTAAATTCATATTAAATTCATATTAAATTCGAAGCGTAGAACCCTTACAGTGTTTCCTCCTATTTCATCCAATGAACCTTTAAAGAACCGTTACAGAGCATCTCTACAGCGCGATCATCAGGGATCTCAGTGTTTTTTTCTTGACCTAATGTTCTATTTCTAATAAGCGTCTAAAACGGGTCATACTGACTCACACGGGCCTCGAAGAACCACCGGAGAGAACGTGTTCTACAGCAACAGCCAAATACCAGAAACTTAAATGTTAAACTCCTGACTGGTTCCAGACATGAAACATAAGGACCTTTAATGTTCACAGGTAACAGCGTTCTTCAGGTTCTTTACAGTCTGACAGGATTCTCTAAAACAGATTCAACTCAGAACTCTTTCAGTTTAATGAAAGAAAACCTTCCTGAGGTTCTACACTAATAATAAACGGTTCCCTGTGAGGGACTGCTATGGAACCTTTAAGGGTTCTACATGTTTCATCAATGTAACAGTTAAGTGCCAACTGTGAGGTGGGTTTTGTCCTTATAGTCCTTAAGGGTTCTTAAGTTGTTCTACAAACAGACCCTCTAAGGGTTCTATGTGGAACGTTTCACTGTCATAAAGCACGTCGAGTGGAACAGTGACTGTAACCTATAAAAATCCCAACATTATGTGAGTTAGAAACATAGAAATGCGGTTTAACAAACAGTAAGTGTTGTACTAGTCTATTTTATTACAAATATAATATTATAATGTCACGTGTCTAGTGATGACATCACTGCTTAATCTTATTATCTGCCTGTTTCTCCTTTTCTTTTCTTTTCTTTTCTCCTTTTTTCCTCCTCAACTGGGCACCTAATGACTTTAACCTTAACAACCAGGTTAACCGACGTGAAAAACCTGCTGTGCAATCGAGTGATTATGTAAGTGTTATCAACATTCTATAGCTTTATTTTATTTTTTCCTGTTTTCACTGTGCCACGCCCTGGCACGGAGCCACGCCCTGGCACGTGCCCATGTCGCCTATATCTAAATCTGGATAATATAAATGAGCAATAACTTGGATTTTGTACCGCACACTCGAACCACTGGGAAGCTCTTCCACATTCCTACACATGCGTGATCTCAGGATCATAAAAAACTGACAGCCTTCATCAGGAAGTTCTTCAGAGCTCAGTGTGTTATGGTGCAGGAGAGATTCAAGCTAACAACAAAATATTTCACTATGAACAAAATGTTTTAATGAGTCGTCACGGATGAGGTGGATTTCAGTGATTTGTAGTCATGATGTTCCTCTTCATAATGGATTATTCAGGCAGATTCCTGGTTTAGTGTTGATGTGGAGAGCTCGGATCGGTCACGCCCGCAGTGAAACCTGCCTCTGTGTGATATATTACTGACCAGTGCGCTCGAACAGACACTACGCTGGACATAGTGAGGGTCATTTCAGAGCTTCTGCAGTTACAGGTGTTGAGGATGAGGACAGGTGAGGATCTGAGCAGATCCTAACAGCTTGTGAGATGTAGGAGGTTCTGTGGGACACTTGTGTAAATGCTGACGGGTCATGACCGTTCAGAGTGAGTGTAACACTACAGTCTGGTCCATATGGTCCTTATGGTCTTACCTACGAAAAGCTCCGACTAGGAACATTCTTTAACAGGGGAACAATCGGTTACAGGGGAACACACACAGAGTCTTTAAGGATTCCTCAAAAAATCCTTGAAATGATTTACTTCCTGTCTGCTATTATCTCTTAAAGACATCTGTCAAGCATGCTCAGTGGGCGGGGCTAATGTTATCATGAATTTACACCTAAATGTTGCGTATAGAACAAAGAGAAGCAACACAACACACAACACACTTCAGTCATGTGACTTAATCTGCTGCAGGTCTGTGGATATGAACCAGTGTTTAACGACACTGTGGCTCAGGAGTGGGAGGAGTCAGGATGTGCCTGTTATAATGCGCTATAAAGCTGTTACATAACACACACACACACACACACACACACACAGGATGTCCTTAGCGCTACTCGACACGTCATCTCTCCTAATTTTCACCTCTCTGAGGCTTTCATCAGGGTTTTATATACAACACAACACAAGATATAATATCACACACACACACACACACACACACACAGGGACTATAATGATTCTCACACACAACTGGGAGAAATAATCCTGTTTCTGTAATAAAATCATTTAAATAGTAGGTGGTGTTAAAATGTACATGAATGAACAAACAAACAAATAAACAAATAAATATGTTTACACTCAATGTATGTTAATTCATATGGACGATGATTATTTATTACTAAACTAACTGAATTAGACAGATGGACAGATACAGTAGATAGATAGATAGATAGATAGATAGATAGATAGATAGATAGATAGATAGATAGATGTTGTTCTTCTGTTCTTCTCCCCCATGTGTCCTCTGATGGAAAATTAACACTCTGTGGTTCTCATGGTGTCGCTTGAGGGCATCACGTGACCGGATTTGTCCATCATTTATATCTAAATATTTAATGCGGGTCAGATGTATATAAATATAATAATAACAGAGTGTGAACGTAAAACTGACTCCAGATCTCAAACTCACTAAATGTGTTCTGTTGGACTGAGTGCTGTCTCTCTCTCTCTCTCTCTGTGTCTCTGTGTCTCTCTCTCTGTGTCTCTCTCTCTGCGCGTGTGTATGTCGGTGTTATTCTGCAGCTCTGCAGCCATTTATACAGCTCACACACACACACACACACACACAGTGCAATGCTGAAACACACCACCGAGGAATTACACCCCCCCCCGACCCCCCCCCCCCCCCCCGTGTACCGTATATTCCGTGTAGAATAAACACACACACACACACACACACACACACACATCAACCGTAAAAAGCACAACCCGAACCGAATCCACACCGACCCGATACAGAGACAAAGCTCACCGCGCAGATCGGCACTCTCCGGTGTAACACACACACACACACACAGTAAACACAGACACACACAGTAAACACACACACACACACACACAGGCAGTAATCGCGGGTGGTTACCGGTTTGTCCCCGGTGTGTCTCTGTGTCTCCGCTGTGCGGCTCCTCTCCGTCGCAGAGACGCTACAGAAGGTCACCCCGCGCGCGCTCTCTCTCTCTCTCTCTCTCTGTGTGTGTGTGTGTGTGTGTGTCTCCCTGCATCCGCGAGAACATCACGACGCGCGCGTGCTCCCGCTGGGTGGAGGGGGCGGGGGTTGGAGGGACGCGGACAGCACGTGAGCTCCGTGCGTAACATAACCGAATAATAATAATAATAATAATGATGAAGATGATGATGATGATGGTGGTGATGATGATGATGATAATGATGGTGATGATGATGAGGATGGTGATGGTGATGATGGTGATGGTGATGATGATGGTGATGATGGTGATGATGATGATAGTGATGATGATGATGTTGGTGATGATGATGAGGATGGTGATGGTGATGAAGGTGATGATGATGATGGTGATGATGGTGATGGTGAAAGTGCTGATGATGATGATGATGATGGTGATGATGATGAGGATGGTGATGATGATGATGGTGAGGATGGTGATGATGGTGATGGTGGTGATGGTGAAGGTGATGATGGTGATGATGATGATGGTGATGATGATGGTGAAGGTGATGATGATGATGATGATGGTGATGGTGATGATGATGATGGTGAGGATGGTGATGATGGTGATGGTGGTGATGGTGAAGGTGATGATGGTGATGATGATGATGGTGATGATGATGGTGAAGGTGATGATGATGATGATGATGGTGATGATGATGATGATGATGGTGAAGGTGATGATGATGATGGTGATGATGATTAAATTCAATTCAATTCAATTTTATTTGTATAGCGCTTTTAACAATTGACATTGTCTCAAAACAGCTTTACACAATCAAAAGAATTATTTAAGTTTGTATGGAATGTGAATGTGTATGAATCTAAATGTTCAGATCATCCTAAAACCCATCCTCATCTGGGTGAAACAGATAGCAGGAAATGATCTGCATTTATACAGTGTTAACTGTTAGGTTCAGCTATAATAGTTGATGTTAATTGATGTTAAAATGACTTGTAGAAAGTTCCAGTCCTGAACTATCGAATTGTCAAGTCCTCAGAGAAACAGCTGACAACACCAGTCGAGGCCAGAACCATCTTCTAAGTAGAGAGAATCATCCCCAGACACCAGACGCATCCCAAAGAGACACACGGGGCATCCATGCGATGAGACCGCCAACCAGAAACGAGGCAGAGGGGAGTCTGGATCACTGGCAGCTCAGGAATGACATGTGTAGCTCGACAGAGAGAGAGAGAGAAAGAGTGAAAGGGGGAGACAGGGGGAGAGAGGAAAGAGAAAGAGGGGGAGAAAGAGAAGAGGAGGAGAGATGGCAATTAGGTATGGTCACAGTCACAATGTATAATGTGAATGTATATTTACTGTAGAGTGCAAGCAGGGACTCCGGCAGGACTAACTATGACATCATAACTAAAAGGGAGAGCCAGAAGGAAACACAAACATGAGGGGGAACTGAGATGTAAAGCAAACAATCACCTCACCGTCAACAAACCTGAGTGATCAAATGAGACTGAGGAAGACAGCATCTAAACATACCAGTTCACCATAATACTCTACGTCCATGAGTCCCCCAGATCTGCTCCTTTACCTTATGGCAAATCTATTTATAAAAATGCTTGGCTAAATAAATAGGTTTTGAGCCTAGACTTAAACACTGATACTGTGTCTGAGTCCCGAACACTATTTGGAAGACTATTCCATAATTTTGGGGCTTTGTAAGAAAAAGCTCCGCCCCCAACTGTAGTTTGCATCCTTTGACCGAAGTAGGCGTGGCGGATCGTAAGACACTAGCAGTTCGCTCAGATACTGCGGCGCTAGACCATTTAATGCCTTATATGTCAAGAGTAGTATTTTAAAATCAATGCGAAATTTCACAGGGAGCCAATGCAGTGAAGATAGGATAGGGGTGATGTGCTCATATCTTCTGGTTCTAGTGAGGACTCTCGCTGCTGCATTCTGGACTAGCTGAAGCTTGTTTATGCACCTAACAGAACAACCAGACAGTAAAGTATTACAATAGTCCAACCTAGAGGTGATAAAAGCATGAACTAGTTTTTCTGCATCGTTTAGCGACAATATATTTCTTATCTTGGCAATATTTCTGAGGTGAAAGAATGCTATCCTGGTGATATTATCTACATGAGCTTCAAATGAAAGTCTGGAATCTATAATCACGCCGAGGTCTTTTATTGTTGCACTTGATGGAACAGAAAGGCCATCTAAAGTTACTGTGTGATCTAAGATTTTACTCCTAGCTGTATGCGGTCCTATGACTAGAACTTCTGTCTTATCTGGATTAAGCAGAAGGAAGTTAATTAGCATCCAATTTCTTATGTCCTGCACACATTGCTCAACTTTAGTAAGCTGGTTTTTCTCATCAGGTTTTGTTGAGATGTATAGCTGTGTGTCGTCAGCATAACAATGAAAACTAATACCATGCTTACGGCTTATGTTGCCCAGAGGAAGCATGTAAAGGGAAAAAAGCAGTGGGCCTAAAACTGAACCCTGCGGAACGCCAAACTCCACTAGAGAACATGCAGAATAATCACCATTTAAGTCTACATACTGATAACGATCGGTCAAATAGGATCTGAGCCAGGAGAGGGCTGTACCCTTAATTCCTACTACATTTTCTAATCTGTGAAGAAGAATAGCATGATCAATGGTGTCAAAAGCTGCACTGAGGTCGAGTAATACAAGCATAGCTACACAACCCTGATCAGAGGCCAATAGGAGGTCATTTACTACTTTAACGAGTGCTGTTTCTGTGCTGTGATGAGGCCTAAATCCTGACTGATACAGTTCATGTATGCCATTTCTATGTAGATATGAGCATAGCTGCTCCGCTACTATCTTTTCCAGAATCTTAGAGATAAAGGGGAGGTTTGATATTGGCCTGTAATTGGACAGCTGACAGGGGTCGAGGTCAGGTTTCTTAATTATTGGTTTGATAACTGCTAATTTAGAAGATTTTGGAACATAACCAATGCTGAGTGAGGAATTAATTATTCTCAACAGCGGTTCTGTTATTACTGGTACTATCTGTTTAAGAAAATGTGTCGGTATAGGATCTAATATACAGGTTGATGAATTTGCAATGATGATGATGGTGAAGGTGAATATGATGATGATGATGATCCAGTAGACATTATAATGATACGGTACCCGCGAGTCCTGCGCTCTGATTGGTCAGAAGGTGTTGATTGATTCTCCCTGACAGTAGTGCAGCAGGTTTGCGGTATCTTTTCCATGGTAACGGAGTGTTGATGGACACTAATGCATCCTCACAGTAAAGAGGGAAGGAGTCTCCAGTGTCAGCACAGGTTCACAGTGTTCGCTTTGAGTCCATTACTGTCGCCACGGTTACGACGCACTCTGACCCGGTTAGCTATAGCATTGTAACAACGTCGTTTACAGGCCGCAGATAACGTGGATCACTGAGCATCGTCTCTCTCTAGGGGGCGCTGTGAGGGTCGACAGAGTGGTTAGCACTGGGGTTCTCACACCTCCAGGTCCAGAGTTCTATTCCCACATCAGGTCCGTGTGCATGTGGAGTTTGTATGTCCTCCCCGTTCTTGGTGGGTTTCCTCCAGGTTCTCTGGTTTCCTCCCACAGACGAAAGACATGCAGATTAGTCTAACTGGCGTTCCCAAATTGGCTGTCGTGTGTGAATGTGCGTGAATGTTGCCACGGTTATAAAAATAGGAATAAATACTGTACACTGGTCTCCACTGACCTTTTACTGACCCCAGAGGTTCCAGGTTGGATGGATGGATGGTTGGATGAATGGATACAGTATAAATGACATTAAATGTCCTGACTTTAAATCATTAATCCCTTTGTTCATTAACATGTAGATGATTGTAACACACACATTGTATCCGCCTGACTGCAGACGTCACAAATTTCCACAGAAACATCAGACCAATACATTTTCTAACAGCTGTTAAATAAGTATTACTACTGCCACACACACACACACACACACACACACACACACACACTGATAAGCCACAATCCAACTGTACAGTTCATTATGGCTAGCATTAGCATAATAGCTCCTGTTTTAAACTAAAGAAACAAACACACTGCAGCTGATGGATTTAATTAAAAAAAATGTTTAAAGTTTATCTTTCCCTGATTGTGATTGTTTTGTGCAGCTTCACATTACTGACAGCGTTTTAGAAGATTAACTACATCACACACACACGCACACACACACACACACACACACACACACACACACACAAACACACACACACACACACACACACACACACTGGTGTTTGATGTCTATATCAGTGTTAGAGTTGCATCTTTATCAATTTCATTCGTCTTCATCACTGTTTAAAAAATGACGTGAAGAGGAGAGACGCGAGACAGAGAGCAGCTGGAGACAGATGTGTTTCCTCTCTGTGGTTCTGATGACTGATGTGTCCTTCTCAGTGGATAATGACAACGCTGTCACCTTGCTCTCATGTTGCCTATTTTATTTCCTTCTGATCAGTTGGACTGATGTGAGTTGCCGAGTGCACAGTGATGCAGGAGAACCTCAGGGTCTGTGAAAGGGTTAAACCTCATCACATGATCAGGTGTAAGGTCGCTGACAGCTGGATAAACACAGCTCCGCTTTTTCCATACACACCTTTATATCAGCTCTTGTGTTCTCACAGACCTTTTCTCTTTTTCATATTGACCGTAAACCTGCTATGTGTCTCTTCACCTGGTTCCTGCTGACTAACTGCACATCGCTTCTGATCCTCAGCTCCTTCTGAAGTGAAAAAGCAAATATACTGTATGTGTAAATTTTATTCAATTTGATTTGCAGTCAGTTATTATGTCACATTTACTGTAATCAGAAACAACAGAGCAACAAAAATATTGTGCAACTGAAGAGAGAAAGAAGAAGAAGAAGAAGAAGAATATTCAATTATTGTCACATGTACTTTTTACAGCACAGCGAAATTTCTTCTTCGCATATCCCAATTAGGAAACTGGGGTCAGAGCGCAGGGTCAGCCAGCTTACAGCGCCCCTGGAGCAGATAGGGTTAAGGGCCTTGCTCAAGGGCTCAACAGTGGCAACTTGGCGATGCTGGGGTTCGAACCCCCGACCTTCCGATCAGTAACCCAGTAACCCACAGCCTTAACCGATTGAGCCACCACTGCCCTTGATCCCTTCTGCATTTTCAGCTGTGGTTTAATAAATTCAGTTCTATTTAATTTTTCATGTCTTGTTTAGCAATGTTCCTGAGATAAATAAAAGACATTCTAGAGATATCAGCTTTCAATGACGCACAGGACATTACATCCATCTAAAGATTGTGTCTAGCTGTATGCGGTCCTAGTACCAGTATCTCTGTCTCATCAGGATTAAGCAGAAGGAAGTTAACTAACATCCAATTTCTTATGTCCTGCACACATTGCTCAACTTTAGTAAGCTTTTTTTTCTCATCAGGTTTTGTTGAGACGTATAGCTGTGTGTCGTCAGCATAACAATGAAAACTAATACCATGCTTACGGATTATGTTGCCCAGAGGAAGCATGTAAAGGGAAAAAAGCAGTGGGCCTAAAACTGAACCCTGTGGAACACCAAACTCCACTAGAGAACATGCAGAATAATCACCATTTAAGTCTACATACTGATAACGATCGGTCAAATAGGATCTGAGCCAGGAGAGGGCTGTACCCTTAATTCCTACTAAATTTTCTAATCTGTGAAGAAGAATAGCATGATCAATGGTGTCAAAAGCTGCACTGAGGTCGAGTAATACAAGCATAGTTATACAACCCTGATCAGAGGCCAATAGGAGGTCATTTACTACTTTAACGAGTGCTGTTTCTGTGCTGTGATGAGGCCTAAATCCTGACTGATACAGTTCATGTATGCCATTTCTATGTAGATATGAGCATAGCTGCTCAGCTACTATCTTTTCCAGAATCTTAGAGATAAAGGGGAGGTTTGGTATTGGCCTGTAATTGGACAGCTGACAGGGGTCGAGGTCAGGTTTCTTAATTATTGGTTTAATTTAAAGGATTTGGGAACAAAACCAATGCTGAGTGAGGAATCAGTTGCTTGTGTTAGGTTTTGTTTCAAAAAGTAATTAATAAAGAATCAGTCTTGGATCAGAGCCTTGTATTATTTAACTTTATATGAAATAAAAACATCTTCGATTTGTTTCATATTGATGTTTAATATTTCTCTTTAAAATAGTAATGCTCTTCTCTCCATTTCCCTTCTCTTTACTTCTATACTCACAGCGCGGTGGTTTAGGAGAGTCCTGTTCTCTCACATCTCCACCTCTGCGCTGTGTGTGTGTGTGTGTGTGTGTGTGAGTGTGTGTGTGTGAGTGAGTGTGTGTGTGTAGAAGAAATCAGGGTCCTCAACAAAGTAACTTTACCTACAGCCATGAACAGAAGTACTGGTGCTACAATGTTACTGTACTGTAGTGAGGAAGACCACTTACAGTTTAGCGCCATCTCTTGGTGTGGATGAAAGATTTTCTTGGCATCACAGATAAATCAACAATATAATCATTTATTACAACAAATACATGGTTTTATAGAAACTTACAGAAGAATAAAATCACAATATCGTACTCAGCTTCATCCTCAGGATCTAAACTCTTCTAAAAGTGTCTGAGAAACAAAACTGTATAAATAATCAATGAATAATTCTATAAATAATAGAGTTAGATCTGATCCAGGCCTCTCTCTCTCTCTCTCTCTCTCTCTCTCTCTCTCTCTCTCTCAGGTCTACGCCGGATGGATTTGCTCGAGTATTTGCATCTGAAGACAATCATGACTTTATTGTTGTAGTAAATAAAAACTGTCATTAACGTAATAAATACAGAATATAACAGGATTTAATCAGACAGCAGAAATGTGGAGAAGATGATCTGAGATCATTTATCACTCTGGGGACTTTATCGATGTTTAACGTTAAAGGAAATGAATCAAATGAAGTGTTATGTAATTAATAAGACTGAAGACTGAATCTGATTATGATTAATGAACAATAATGATTCAGATCTCAGTGTTCAGGCCGCTCGCTCCGCTGACTCACATCGTAGTGAAGCAAATTTAATAAAATGTGGTTGAAAGTCATGATAATTGTTAGATTTTTTTCCACAAGTTTATCAGTGGATTCATTGGCTCATTACTACAGCTAGGATTATTATTATTATTATTATTATTATTATTATTATTATATTATTACTACAGCTAGGATTATTATTATTATTATTATTATTATTATTATTATTATTATATTATTACTACAGCTAGGATTATAATTATTATTATTATTATTATTATTACTACAGCTAGGATTATTATTATTATTATTATTATTATTATTATTATTATATTATTACTACAGCTAGGATTATTATTATTATTATTATTATTATTATTATTATTATATTATTACTACAGCTAGGATTATTATTATTATTATTATTATTATTATTATTATTATTATATTATTACTACAGCTAGGATTATTATTATTATTATTATTATTATTATTATTATTATTACTACAGCTAGGATTATTATTATTATTATTATTATTATTATTATATTACTACAGCTAGGATTATTATTATTATTATTATTATTATTATTACTACAGCTAGGATTATTATTATTATTATTATTATTATTATATTATTATTACTACAGCTAGGATTATTATTATTATTATTATTATTATTATTATTATTATTATTATATTATTACTACAGCTAGGATTATTATTATTTTTATTATTATTACAGCTAGGATTATTATTATTATTATTATTATTATTATTATTATTATTATATTATTATTACTACAGCTAGGATTATTATTATTATTATTATTATTATTACTACAGCTAGGATTATTATTATTATTATTATTATTACTACAGCTAGGATTATTATTATTATTATTATTATTATTATTATTACTACAGCTAGGATTATTATTATTATTATTATTATTATTATTACTACAGCTAGGATTATTATTATTATTATTATTATTATTATTATTACTACAGCTAGGATTATTATTATTATTATTATTATTACTACAGCTAGGATTATTATTATTATTATTATATTATTACTACAGCTAGGATTATTATTATTATTATTATTATTATTATTATTACTACAGCTAGGATTATTATTATTATTATTATTACTACAGCTAGGATTATTATTATTATTATTATTATTATTATTATTATTATTACTACAGCTAGGATTATTATTATTATTATTATTATTATTATTATTACAGCTAGGATTATTATTATATTATTACTACAGCTAGGATTATTATTATTATTATTATTATTACTACAGCTAGGATTATTATTATTATTATTATTATTATTATTATTACTACAGCTAGGATTATTATTATTATTATTATTATTATTATTATTACTACAGCTAGGATTATTATTATTATTATTATTATTATTATTATTACTACAGCTAGGATTATTATTATTATTATTATTATTATTATATTATTACTACAGCTAGGATTATTATTATTATTATTATTATTATTATTATTATTACTACAGCTAGGATTATTATTATTATTATTATTACTACAGCTAGGATTATTATTATTATTATTATTATTATTATTATTACTACAGCTAGGATTATTATTATTATTATTATTATTATTATTATTACAGCTAGGATTATTATTATATTATTACTACAGCTAGGATTATTATTATTATTATTATTATTATTATTATTATATTATTACTACAGCTAGGATTATTATTATTATTATTATTATTATTATTATATTATTACTACAGCTAGGATTATTATTATTATTATTATTATTATTATTATTACTACAGCTAGGATTATTATTATTATTATTATTATTATTACAGCTAGGATTATTATTATTATTATTATTACAGCTAGGATTATTATTATATTATTACTACAGCTAGGATTATTATTATTATTATTATTATTATTATTATTATATTATTACTACAGCTAGGATTATTATTATTATTATTATTACTACAGCTAGGATTATTATTATTATTATTATTATTATTACTACAGCTAGGAATATTATTATTATTATTATTATTATTATTATTATTATTATTATTACAGCTAGGATTATTATTATTATTATTATTACAGCTAGGATTATTATTATTATTATTAATAATAATAATAATAATTTTGTAATTCGCTGCAGGTCAGCCTCTAGATTTTACTCACATTTGCAGAATTAATAACTGATTAATTGTTTGTTTTAATCCATCTTAGTAATTATATTGTCCATTTTTCAGCTCCACACTGACACCTAGCGGTCTGAGTGAAGCGGCTCGTCTGCGCCTCTCTGTCGCCACCTGGTGGCTCAAACCGTAACGATTCACCCACTTATCCAGTAATCTGATTATCGGCCTAAAATTATTACAGAAATAAACAAAATACTCAGGTCTAAAAATATTTTATCTATGAATCACATTAAACTTCTCCTGAAGCCCTGAAGCCCAGACCCGGCTGTGAGTGTGAACAGAGAGGGGGATAAAGTTACGACCCGTGTTGAGTTTTAAAAGACTTTAAAAAGCGTCATTTATCTTAATATGTTCAGATTTAGATTTAGAAAGATCAGTTAATATAGTTTTATTAAATAATATCACGTGACACACAGGCTGCTAGTAGAGCCGAGCAAATTTAATCCGTAACGCAGGTCATCAATGTTTTATTGCTCATCGCTGGGGCTTTAAGTCTTTGGCTCAGAAGTGATTCAGACTTTTTAACTGATATATAAATATAAATATAAATATATCTTCTGAAGTGGAGAAGATGAGTAGCAGCAAGTTTAAACAATCAAATTCAGTGCTTGTTATGTAATTTAATGAGTGTTTCATACTATAACAATAACGCTAATGAATCGAATCAAACTGAAAAATCACAATCCTGAGAAATCAGATCGAATCGACGGTTTGTCCAGGACTTACAGCTATGCTGCCATTGAGACCTGCTGAAAGTGTGTGTGTGTGTGTGTGTGTGTGTGAATGCTTTGTGACTGTGTGTACTTTATTTTACATTTTAAACTCTTATTTTCTGTACAGACTAAACTACAAACACCAGACAAACACCAGACACAACGTCTGAGTCACTCACGTGCCTTTATTGTTCCATATAATTAAATTCATACAGGTTTATAATCGACTGGGTTTAACAGGACATTAACTACACGTTCACACACACACACACACACACACACACACACACTCACACACACACACATTAATGGTCAAGTTATCCAGTCACCACTGTACACAACTAACCAGAGGCAGGACATAAAGACAGGAGGAAAGAATGAAGAGAAGAGAGAAAAGTAGTGTGTGTGTGTGTGTGTGTGTGTGTGTGTGTTCCGGGAAGTGATCAGGTCCCATCATTCACACAGGTTCTAACTCCACCTCCCTCTGTCTCGCATTCCTTCATATTTCCCAGTAATGAGGTTCTGCCCCTGTTTGCCCCGCCCCTAAAGTTTGACCTTTCACCCCTCACACACACCCGCGCCTCTCTCACTGCTGGTCCTCCCCGAACACGTCATTCTGTTTGCGCTTCATGTTCTCGAAGTCGAAGTCCGTCCCCGTCATGCGCTTGTAGATGTCCTTGATGTCGTTGCAGGTGGTTTCGAAGTGTGTGGTGGCGTCGTACGCTCGAGAGCAGAAGACCTGCAGGAGGAACCCAGAGGGAAACATCAGAACCCCGAGCCGAGACGTCTGGAGAGGAACCCCGAGGGTCTGTGCAGAACGAGCCAACACTGTGTTTCTAAAGGGCTTCTGAGACGAACAGTTTCTGGGATCTAAGAAGCCGAGATGATCTAATAAACTCTTACAAACCGCTTGAGGAATCGCATTTCACTTTAGGAGATTAGATCTGTAATTATCTAAAGAACCTGTAAAGAACCCTGCTTCAGAAGATACGGTTCCTTAATCCTCTAATTAATCCTTAAAGGACACTTTAATGTTCAATAACCGCCAATGGAACCATTTTGAGAAGTTATAAGGCCTTAAACATCTAATGAAATCTTGAAGAACTCATTTTGTAAGTGTGTGTGTGTGTGTGTGTGTGTGTGTGTGTGTGTGCAGGGTGAGTATTGGGAGCGTGACCCTCACCTGGCTCTCGGCTCCATCGTCTGAAGGTTCGTACAGATCACTGATGGCCACAAACCTGCAGAAACACACACGAGCCTCAACATGAGACACGATATAGTGAAGATGTGCTGATGAGACTCATTAAACACGGTGAAACTGTGTGTGTGTGTGTGTGTGTGTGTGTGTGTGTGTGTGTGTGAGACTGACTTCTGGTCGATGGGCTCGAGCAGCTCGAGAGCGGGCCGGATCTCAGCCTCGGGGTCGTCCGTCTCCACCGTGGTGCTGGCGATGGCGATGTATTTCCCCTCCGCGGCCACGTGATGAGCGTACGAGATCATACACACGTAAATATCTGAAAACAAACAAACACTTTAATATTGTAATGAATGAGCGGTGAGTCGTGTGTGTGTGTGTGTGTGGGCCTTTATACAAAACAATGGGTGGAGCCAAGATGCAGTGTAGGGTGAAGGGGCGGGGCTAATTCTCAAACGCTATAAGCAGAAACTGTACGGATCCACTAGAGGGAGACTGTTTGTTCTAATATAAATGAAGACGTTTATTCACAGCTTCAGGAAACTTTTAAACTCTTCCATTAATAATAAAAACTAAAACAAGTCATAAAACATGTTGTGAACATCTTACACACTTTATCTAACCTTACAACACAGTGTACACACACACACACACACACACACACACACACACACACACACACACACGAGTTCATCATTAGAACCCATCAGATGTCTGGGGTTCCCTAGTGGTCTTTAGTGTGGCTGTGGTGGACTGTAATGGTGTTGGAGGAGAATCTGCTGAGAGTCTGAGTTTCTTGTTGCTTTTCTTATTTTATTCTGATGATAATCATGTAGTGATGAAAGAAGGTTCTACTGGGTTCTGGTTCAGGGAGCAGGAATTCTCTAATGGAAGTCCATTTTGTTACTAATCAGAGTGTGTGTGTGTGTGTGTATCTGTACATGTGTGTATAAGTGTGTACACTGAACAGACACACACACACACACACACACACACAGTAATGGAGACGCTGGATCTGGCGGCGGCGGCGGCGTGTCACTGACCCGAGTTGCGGTTCACTTGGTTCTGCGGGATGATGATCTGGCAGGAGTTGGCGTCGTTGGTGTTCTCGATGGGGTGACTGAGGACGCAGATGACGCGGATCACCCGTCCCGCTTTACGCACTCGGTCCTGAACGTAGCTCGGGTCACAGATCAGCTGCTTACAGCGAGCAACCTGAGAGAGCGGGAAACCCGAGAACGCTGGCGTTAACCAACACGGCGACGGAGCGCAGCACCGCAGGGACTCGACAAAAACTAGGTTTAGGTTTAAACAGGATTAAAGAGATCATAACCTTCTTGTACACTTAAGTATTTAATGCTTTTAACTGAAATGTTTATAATATTAACATCATCAGAATGATTTACAGTAAATCTATTAATAAAGACACGAGCTCGAATTCACCTCAATAAACACACACACACACACACACACACACACACACACACATATATATATATATATACACTCACCTAAAGGATTATTAGGAACACTACACTAATACAGTGTTTGACCTTCTTTCACCTTCAGAACTGCATTAATTCTACGTGGTTTTGATTCAACAAGGTGCTGAAAGCATTCTTTAGAAATATCGGCCCATATTGATAGGAGAGCATCTCGCAGTTGGTGGAGATTTGTGGGATGAACATCCAGGGCATGAAGCTCCCGTTCCACCACATCCCAAAGATGCTCTATTGGGTTGAGATCTGGTGACTGTGGGGGTCATTTTAGTCCAGTGAACTCATTGTCATGTTCAAGAAACCAGTTTGAAATGACTGGAGCTTTGTGACATGGCGCATTATCCTGCTGGAAGTAGCCATCAGAGGATGGGGACATGGTGGACATAAAGGGATGGACATGGTCAGAAACAATGCTCAGGTAGGCAGTGGCATTTAAACGGTGCCCAATTGGCACTAAGGGGCCTAAAATGTACCAAGAAAACATCCCCCACACCATTACAGCACCACCACCAGCCTGCACAGTGGTAACAAGGCATGATGGATCCATGATCTCATTCTGTTTACGACAAATTCTGACTCGACCATTTGAACGTCTCAACAGAAATCGAGACTCATCAGACCAGGCAACATTATTACAGTCTTCAACTGTCCAATGTTGGTGAGGTCGTGCAAATTGTAGCTTCTTTTTCCTATTAGTAGTGGAGATGAGATGGTACCCGGTGGGGTCTTGTGCTGTTGTAGCCCATCAGCCTCAAGGTTGTGCGTGTTGTGGCTTCACAGATGCTCTGCTGCAGACCTCGGTTGTAACGAGTGGTTATTTCAGTCAAAGTTGTTCTTCTATCAGCTTGAATCAGTCGGTCCATTCTCCTCCGACCTCCAGCATCAACAAGGCATTTTCACCCACAGGACGGCCGCATACTGGATGTTTTTCCCTTTTCACACCGTTCTTTATAAACCCTAGAAATGGTTGTGTGTGAAAATCCCAGTAACTGAGCAGATTATGAAATACTCAGACCAGCCCGTCTGGCACCAACAACCATGCCACGCCCAAAACTGCTTAAATCACCTTTCTGTCCCATTCGGACATTCAGTTTGGAGTTCAGGAGATTGTCTCGACCAGGACCACACCCCTAAATGCAGTGAAGTAACTGCCATGTGATTGGTTGATTAGATAATTAATGCATTAATGAGAAATTGAACAGGTGTTCCTAATAATCCTTTAGGTGAGTGTGTATATATATATATCATACAAGGACTCCAGTTTGATACTTTGTTACTGTGATATTACAGACTATAATATTTCACAGTTCATTTTTAGATGTAAATTTTCATATACGTCTAATTAAAAAGTTAATTTAACACTAAATGAAAGCTTTCCTGTGACTCTGATTCTGATGTTTTTTCTGCATTAATACAGAATGAGAGTGATTGGTGCTCGTCCCGTTAGTGATCTGACTGTAGTTGATTGTGAGCGTGTGCAGTACCTCCCCCTCGGACTTCACGCCCACCACACGTCCGCTGTCCATCACGATCTCGTCCACGGGCTTGTTCAGCATGTACGTACCGCCGTAAATCGCACTCAACCTAAGCGACAAGGAGAGTACATGAAGGACAATCTGTAACCTGGCAGGTGTGTGTGTGTGTGTGTGTGTGTGTGTGTGTGTGTGTGTGCGTGTGTGTGTGCGTAAGAGAGGGAATTTACCTGGCAAATCCCTGAGGCAGTTCTCCGAGTCCGTACAGAGGGTAGAGGTACGGGCTCTTCCCGTAACGCGCCAGAGACTCGCTGTAGAGTTTGATGCGGCTGATCGTCTCCAGACACGGCTGGTCCAGATACCTGCAGGAAATAGAGACGAAGCGGCCGTGATTCACTCTCTCACGCTCGGAGTCGTGGAATAGATCAGTAATTATCAGTAATAACGCTGTGATTAAAGCACCGCGGCGTCCTCTTACTCGTCCGTCCTGTAGAGCGCCAGGGCGTGGCCCGTGAAATCGATGACGTCCTGCCCCAGGTCAAACTTCTTATAGACGTCGCGCATGGTGGTGCTCCTGGGGTCCATGCCCTCGAAGGTCTTGGGGTCGTTCTCGTCAAAGTTGGCCACGAAAACCAGGAACTTGCGGAACCTTCTCTTCTCGAACATGCCCATGAGGTCTGAGCAGAAACATCATCAACAGCAAAGTTTAAATCCTGTGTTCCTCTTCAGCTTGACCTCACTGATCCCACCTTTAATCATCTCGTATAAACTTCCTGATCGAAACCTCTATAATCTTTATAGCACTTTACATCACTGAGCTCACCTTTAATAACTGACTTAAAGCTTTAATAACTGTCTAATCAGAAACTGTAGATTTAATGTATAATCTCAGCTCTAATCAGCTCTAATCAGAGGGAGACACTGACTGGAAGCGAGCGCCTCCGACTCGGTCGACGGAACCTTGTAGATTTTTCCTGCTTTATAGACGAAACTTCCCTCGATCACTTTAAAGTCCAGATATCGAGTCACTTCTGTGTAGAGCAGCATCTTCACCAGCTGACCTGCAGGAGCAGAAGACACACAGCAGGTTTACTCTCCAGGTCCACACACACACACACACACACACACACACTCACACACAGTGTGAGCACTGACCGTTCGCCATCAGGAATTTGGGAATGAGGTCGACGTTCCAGTCTCGTCCTCGGCCCATGGACTCGGGAGGAGCGTCAGGGAGACCAAAGTGCTTGTAGAGCTGTGGAGGACAAACACGACAGTGTGTGTGAGTGTGTGAGTGTGTGAGTGTGTGCTTGAGGTTCTACACCGTGCCGCTAACTTTACTCCTGAACCTCCTGACTCTTTATATTATCTCTTACAGACGTTATTACTCAGTAAACTCGGATCTGCGGGGGATCGTACCTCCTCCAGCGGCGTGATGGAGGAGCTCTCGCCACCATAGTACGGGTTCCTGTCCATGTGCAGAACCTTCTTTCCATTAACAGACATGATCCCGGACAGGATGCACTCCTGAGGACAACAACAACAACAACAACAACAACGTTAGAACACATTGTACATGACATAAAACCTTTTATCTATAGGAAGAGCTTTCTCCTGATCCAGAACAACACTTTGAGGGAGAGCGTGTGTGTGTGTGTGTGTGTGTGTGTGTGTGTGTTTGATGTTCGGTGTCACACCCCTGACACACTCCGGATCCTCCCCCACCCTGAGCAGGATTAGGAGCTCAGAGTTCAGACGTTGAATAAAGAACATTTGAAACAGTAACATTAATATTAATAAACATGAATATTGAAACATTGTTGTTCATTAAATATTAATTATTTATGCTGTTTATCAGTGTATGACATTATTAGTGATATGTGCTGGTGTGTGTGTGTGTGCTGGTGTGTGTGTTGGTGTGTGTGTGTGTGTGTGTGTGTGTGTTGGTGTGTGTGTGTAATGTGACACTAGAGGTCTGAGTGTTTTGTATTTCCGGTACTGCAGGCTGTAAATCTTCCTCACATCCCAACCCGGAAGTGTGTGTGTGTTGGTGTGTGTGTGTAGGTGTGTGTGTAATGTGTGTGTGTGTTGGTGTGTGTGTAGGTGTGTGTGTTGGTGTGTGTGTTGGTGTGTGTGTAGGTGTGTGTGTAATGTGTGTGTGTGTTGGTGTGTGTGTAGGTGTGTGTGTTGGTGTGTGTGTAGGTGTGTGTGTAATGTGTGTGTGTGTTGGTGTGTGTGTGTAGGTGTGTGTGTAATGTGTGTGTGTGTTGGTGTGTGTGTAGGTGTGTGTGTTGGTGTGTGTGTTGGTGTGTGTGTAGGTGTGTGTGTAATGTGTGTGTGTGTTGGTGTGTGTGTAGGTGTGTGTGTTGGTGTGTGTGTAGGTGTGTGTGTAATGTGTGTGTGTGTTGGTGTGTGTGTAGGTGTGTGTGTAATGTGTGTGTGTGTAGGTGTGTGTGTTGGTGTGTGTGTAGGTGTGTGTGTGTTGGTGTGTGTGTTGGTGTGTGTGTAGGTGTGTGTGTAATGTGTGTGTGTGTAATGTGTGTGTGTAATGTGTATGTGTGTGTGTGTTGGTGTGTGTGTGTGTGTGTTGGTGTGTGTGTAATGTGTATGTGTGTGTGTGTTGGTGTGTGTGTGTGTGTGTGTGTCTTTACATTGTGTTTATAAATCCTCTGACTTTAGTGTCTCCGAGCTTTTATTTGATCTGCTCAGGTTTCAGGCTGAAGATGTAAATGATGGGTGTGTACACACACACACACACACACACACACACCAACACACACACACACACACACACACACACACACACAGACATTACACACACACACACACCAACACACACACACCAACACATACACACACCAACACATACACACACACACACACACACCAACACACACCAACACATACACACACCAACACATACACACACACCAACACATACACACACCAGCACACACCAACACACACCAACACATACACACACCTACACATACACACACACCAACACATACACACACCAGCACACACCAACACACACCAACACATACACACACCAGCACACACACACACACACACCAACACACACACACCAGCACACACACACACACACCAACACACACCAACACATACACACACCAGCACACACACACACCAGCACACACACACACACACCAACACACACACACACATACACACACCAACACATACACACACCAACACACACACACACCAACACATACACACACCAGCACACACACACACACACACACACACCAACACACACACACACACACCAACACACACCAACACACACACACACCAACACACACACACACACCAGCATACACACACACACACACACCAACACACACACACACCTACACACACAGAGGACCGAGCAGTGTTACTTCCCACCCGTATTCCGTTCGCCCCGCCCACTTCGCTGACAGGATGATGATTAAAGTAATTTTTGTGAATAAATGGTTATAATTGACTCCACAGGCAAAACATTTTTAGGAACCCGATTAAAGTCAATAAGTAAAATAAAGTGAATTAATTTGAAATACAAATAGACTTTTTCTCCGCCAGCTGTCCTATCAGGATGCGGCGTGTGAGCGACGACTAGCCAATCACAGCCCAGACCGGGTGAACCGGACAGCCAATCAGAGCACAGTTTCCGGAATATGGGTGCGGAAAAAAGGCCCCGAGACACCGCACTACCACGTCGCGTCTCCCGGGGGGGGGGAGGAGGAGGAGGGAGGGGGGGAGGGGGAGTAAAGCGGCGTATTAACATTAAACATTAACATTAAACATTAACATTAAACACTAACAATACATCATACACGCTTATAATAACCCGCGGTGCTGTTTATTTTTGTTGTTTTATTAAAAAAAAACAATCATGTTATAGAATAAAGCGCAGCGACTGAACTATAAATAATAATAATAATAATAATAATAATAATAATAATAATAAAAGTGATGAGTATATTCGTGTTAATTATTCAGGTTTATCTGCAGAATGACTCATTATATAAACTCAGGCTGGTCTACTTAAAGATGACATCATTTATTTTATTCTATTCTATTTGACATTTATTCCTATATGTATTTATATATTATTATATTTATTTATATATGATTATATTGTATTTATATATCAGACCCTCACCGTGAGTCCGGTTCCCAAAACTATCACATCATACTCCTCATCCATGCTGCAGGTTTCCCTCTTCAACACCACAGAAACTGTGTGTGTGTGTGTGTGTGTCCAAGCAGGCCTCCGCCCAAATGTCACCCTTCACCCTTCACTCTGGGTTGCCAGATCTGTATTAAACATGCAGCTGAGTGCAGTTCAGTTCCAGTGTATCTGCAGAGAGCTGAAGCAGTGACACACTGAGCATAAATCATGAGGAAGAGTGTGAGGAAGAGGAGCCGGAGGTGACAGTGGAACAGGAACCCATCACCACCTGGGTGATACCAGAGAGTGAGACCACAAATCACTTCAATATACAGTACAGTACAGTAATGTTCTCCATCTGTTCATCATTTACATTCAGACACTCACCAACACTCCCCCCTCCCCCCCCCCCCCCCCACACACACACACATGCAGGAAATAAACACACTCCAGAGTTTTATTATATAATGTGTGTGACACCTGTCTATTAGTCTATTAGACTCTACAGGTCTCACATTAGGGAGACGTAATTCTGTTAGCAGTAGAGACGATGGGGTTCAGGACTCTCAGCTGTGTCTCTGGGACAGTCCACACTCACACTGACCAACAACACCATGGCAGTGTGTAGATAAATATACAGATAGATACTATATTCATCCCTAAGGAAATTCCAGACACAGAGAGAGAGAGAGACAGAGAGACAGAGAGAGAGAGAGAGAGAGACAGAGAGAGACACAGAGAGAGAGAGACAGAGAGAGAGAGACAGAGAGAGAGAGATTAGGGCCATGGGACAGAGCTGCAGGGTTATTTTTCTGCAGATGGACAGATGTTCCAGCTGTTTTTGTTCAGGAAGAGCCAGAGTGAGGGGGGAATAAACAACACTGCCCTCATGTGGCGGGATGTTTGGATGCAGTGATACATGAGACAATGATGAATAATCAATAATTAATTTTATTAACAAAACTGATAATTAAGTTCTGTAAGAGACCAAAGACAAGGTGTGTGTGTGTGTGCGTCTCCTTCAAATACCATTATTTATTTATTTATTTGTTTATTTGTTTGTTTCTCATGCATTCATTTTTCATTTTATTTTTTATTCCTTTCATGAAAATGCATTATTTGTACTGACACTGTCATGTTCCTCACCCCCCTGGTGTCTGTGTCGGGTGTGTGTGTGTGTGTGTATGTGCGTGGCAGGATATAAAGACAAATGCTAGACGCCTGACTGGAGTTCAGCCAGGCTATTTATAATCAAACTGAACATAATCATCAAATTAACTTCCCTCGGGTCAGGTGAGCTTCTACGTCACCTGACCGAGGTGCAAACTGGGAAATGAAGTAGAACCTAACTCAAAACTACAACTCAAAAATAACCCAAAAACAAACCGCGCTCTGGCGCCATCTAGGGGTTAACCGTTACAGACACATACAACTCATTTAAGTTTCCTTTACACATCCATGATCAGGAAGGAGCAGATGAAGAATAATGTTCTTATATTTATCTGCCCCCTTTATTAACCTAAACAGTAAATGACATTAACATTGTTCCCTCCACCATCACCCAAACTCCAACATATCTAATATTTATTTGAACACTTACAATAGTCACATACAAATTGAATTAAACTTTAGTTTGATATAATTCAAGTTGTTTCTTTTTATAACCCTTTTTAAATACCAAAGTATTTTTGCAACTTTTTAAATCTTTCCTCAGAGAATTCCAGGCTTTTACTCCAACAACAGACAAACACATTTGTTTCAGGTTTGTTCGTACCATTGGATATTTAAAGTCACATGGCCGTCTGTGATTTCCATCTTCAGAAGTAAAAACAAATAACTTTTGTAAGTCATGTGGAAGAGCTTTACTTCTAGCTTTGAACATTACCAATAAAGTTTGTAATTCTACGATGTCTTTAAATTTTAATAATCCTGACCTAATAAAGAGTGGATTTGTCTGGTCCCTATATCCTGCTTTGAAAATAATTCGAATGGCTCTTTTGTGTAAAATAAATAAAGACATAATGTTGCTATGATATTTATTTCCCCATATTTCTACACAATAATTTAAATAAGGTAAAATTATTGAACAATATAACATTTTCATTGTATTATACAGTAAACTGTATTTAACCTTATTCAAAATAAATAGGCTTTTTGCCATCTTATTCTTTCCATGTCAATTTCTCATCCATGGTGACTCCTAGAAATCTCATTTCAGGCACCTTCTCAATGTTTACATTGTTTATAGATAAGCTGACTTCCGCCTTTCTTTTATTACTGAATATCATAAACTTTGTCTTATTCAAATTTAAAGATAATTTATTTACATCAAACCACAATTTTAGTTTAACCATTTCAACTCCAATACTATTAACTAAAGTTTTCAAATCATTTCCTGAACTATACAAATTTGTATCATCTGCAAATAATACATACATATACACATGTAGCGTTTTTGAAACCTCACAAATATCATTTATATATAAAATAAAAAGTTTAGGGCCTAAAATTGAGCCTTATGGAAGTCCACATTCAATATTCATACATTCTGACTTATAACCATCAAACTCAACATACCTGTATTGTTGTCGTTGTTGTAAATAGCTAATTAACCATTTCAGTACAACTCCTCTAATTCCATAAGTATATAATTTAAAAATAAGAATTTGATGATCTATAGTGTCAAATGGCTTCTTTAAATCAATAAACACTCCTATTGTGTATTTATTGCTATCTATTGCATTTGTAATGTCTTCAATAATTTTCATGATAGACAAACTTGTAGACCTGTTTGACTTAAATCCATACTGGTTTTCATTTAATAATTCATGTTTTTCAAAAAAGTTATCTAACTAATTAACAAAAAGTTTTTCAAACACTTTAGAAAATTGAGATAGGAGAGATACTGTGTAGCACAGCCACACAAAAGGGGCGTTTTCAACAACAGGGAATTGGTTATGGAGCTAATGCTGCTCACCTGTGGCCGAAGGCGTGCCCTAGCGGTTTCTTTTTCCCCATGGACAGTGGTTTGGTCACCGGGCAAGTTCCCGCGCATGCGCGATCGCAAAGCATGGGAACCCGGAAGTGACGTGGGTCACATGATCCGGCATAAAGCCGGAACCGGCATTGAGGCCGGCACGGAGAGATGAAGACAGCGCGCTGCATGATTTTTGAGACTGAGAGCCTGTTTGTGGATTAATTTCATTCAGTACCCAGCTCATTCCGTTTATCGATCTCCCAGACCTACCATCGTCATTTGGTGAGATCGATCCATCTCTCCAACTCACCATTTTCATAACTTTTGCCATATTTCAGAGACTGGACTTTCAGACACACACACACACACACACACCCGCATACATCGAGCACACACTTTTTTCTATTTGTAATATATTTGTATATATTTTGTATATATTGGTTTTTGGTGCACCGTGTTTGTTTATTTATCTGTCTGTCTTGTATAATACACTTTGGATAATTTATTATTATTGTTTTGTGTCGCGTCGTGTTTTGTACAGCTGCGATTGCGCAATACCGGAAGTGTTGTTTTCAAGCCCCAGTTTTGATTCCCGAATCCGTATTTTTGTAACCAAGCGGTTTTATAAATCCAAGCGTTACAACTGGTCTATAATTGTTAAAAATATGTTTGTCTCCAATTTTAAAATTTTTTATTACCTTAGCAATTTTCATACTATCTGGGAAAGACAGTATGTGCAGCTATAGACAGGCTCTAAAAACTGCTAGGACCGAGCATCTTAGCCAACTGATAGCAAGAAACCAAAACAATCCCAGGTTCTTATTTAGTACAGTGGCTCGCCTAACAAAACCTAAGATGCCCGCAGAGAGTATCCCATCACAGTTTAGAAGTGAAGACTTTATGGACTTCTTTAATGAAAAAATCAATAATATCAGGAAGAAAATAATGGAGGTTCAACCTCTAATAGTATCTCACGATCCAGTTCAGCCTATAGCTTCACATTTAGATTTTCACTGCTTTACAGGTATAGAACAGGAAGAGCTGTATAAACTCATCACCTCGGCTAAATCAACAACGTGCCTGTTAGACCCAATCCCAACCAGATTTTTAAAAGAAGTGATGCTTACGGTTGGAGAGCCACTTCTAAACATTATTAATTCTTCATTACATCTAGGTCACGTCCCTAAACCTTTCAAGTTAGCAGTTATTAAGCCGCTTCTTAAAAAATCTAATTTGGACGCGAATGAAAACAAATTACAGACCGATTTCAAACCTCCCGTTCATATAAAAAATACTAGAAAAAGTAGTATCAGCTCAAATTTGCACATTCTTGCAGGATAACAACATCCTTGAAGAATTTCAGTCAGGTTTCAGGCCCCATCATAGCACAGAAACTGCACTAGTTAAGATTACAAACGACTTGTTTTTAGCTTCAGACCAAGGCTGCATCTCATTGCTAGTCCTGCTTGATCTTAGTGCTGCATTCGACACTATAGATCATAATATTCTCATAGATCGCTTACAAAATTATATAGGTATTCAGGGACAGGCATTAAAATGGTTTCGATCTTACCTGTCTGATCGCTACCATTTTGTAGATCTAAATGGAGAACCGTCTGGTGTAATGCCAGTGAAATATGGGGTCCCACAAGGGTCAGTTTTAGGACCTCTGTTGTTCTCAATATACATGCTTCCCTTGGGTAACATCATTAGAAGACATGGGATTAGTTTCCATTGTTATGCTGATGATACCCAATTATATATCTCAACTAAACCAGACGAAATACCTAAGTTGTCTAGATTAACTGAGTGTGTCCAGGACATAAAAGATTGGATGACCAATAACTTTCTTTTATTAAATTCAGATAAGACAGAGATATTACTTATTGGCCCAAAAACCAGCACACAACAGCTTTCACAATTCAGCTTGCGCTTAGAAGGATGTACTGTTATTACCAGCTCAGCAGTAAAAGATCTGGGAGTAATATTAGACAGTAACTTGTCTTTTGAAAATCACATTTCAAATATCACAAAAACAGCCTTTTTCCATCTTCGAAATATTGCTAAACTTAGGAACATCTTATCCGTATCTGATGCAGAAAAACTAGTTCATGCATTCATGACCTCCAGACTGGACTATTGTAATGCATTACTAGGTGGTTGTCCTGCATCCTCAATAAACAAGCTTCAGTTAATCCAAAATGCAGCTGCCAGGGTTCTCACTAGATCCAGAAAATATGATCATATAACCCCAATATTATCATCCCTGCACTGGCTACCTGTTCAGTTTAGAATAAATTACAAAATAGTATTACTTACATACAAGGCCTTAAATGGTTTAGCTCCCACATACCTAACCAGTCTTCTGATGCGCTACAATCCACCACGCGCCTTAAGATCACAAAACTCCGGACTTCTGGTAGTTCCCAGAATTTCAAAATCTACAAAAGGGGGAGGGGCTTTTTCATATTTAGCTCCAAAGCTTTGGAATAGCCTTCCAGACAGTGTTCGGGGAGCAGACACGGTTTCTCAGTTCAAAAGTAGACTCAAGACGCATCTTTTTAATCTGGCATACACATAACTCATCCCAGTACTCATACTCCAGTACACCTATACCGAATGGCAACTACGCTAATTCTCCCCATCTGTTCTGTATTTCTCTACCCATCCCGAGGCATCGGGAGATTTTGCCAGCTTCAGTAGACAAAGGCAGACCCTGCGAGGTTCCTGAGGCATCCAGAGAAGGACCAGCTCCAGCTGGATTCAGCTTTATGATGGTTGGAGCTACACATGCTGCTCCTGTGCTTCCAGTGATCCAGACCTCATCTGCCCTCTGCACCTACTGACTCGTCCCTATGCTGAACTGGTCTTCATGTCAATTTAAATAATTTCTGTCATATTGAATTTTCACCTGCACAACACACAAGATGTTATATCATTTCTATCTGTTATCACCCAGATGAGGATGGGTTCCCTGTTGAGTCTGGTTCCTCTCAAGGTTTCTTCCTAATGCCGTCTCAGGGAGTTTTTCCTTGCCACCGTCGCCGTCACCCTTGGTTTGTTCATCAGAGAAATTTCATTCATTCATCTCATTATTATTATCTACACATTTCTCTCACACATACACACTTCCAATTATTTTCTTTTCTAAAATTATTTATTTATTTATTTATTTTTGTTTTTGTAAATGTTCTTTCATTTTTGTGAAGCTGCTTTGAGACAATGACCATTGTTAAAAGCGCTATATAAATAAAATTGAATTGAATTGAAAACTCCTTCTGTAAAAGAATAATTAATTATATAATGCAATCAATTGTTTTTTATTATTTTCATATCAATACCATCACTATCCATTGAGGTCTTGTTTTTCAACTTATAAACTACTGATAATATTTCATCTTCAGTCACCTCACCTCGATACATTGACTGCATAATCCTATTTTCCCTTTTCCAGACTCCCTCTAGCTGATCACTAGGTATTGATATTTCGTTTGCTAAACTAGGTCCAACATTTACAAAAAATTGATTGAATTCATGGACCATTTCATCTTTATTTTCAATCACCCTATTTTCCTTTTCAAAATATTTAGGTAGTTCCGTTCGTCCTGTCTTATTTCCAATTACTTTGTTCAGAATAATCCATGTAGCCTTTATTTTTATTTTCATACAACTTTTTATTATAATAATCCTTTTTTGCTTGTCTCAATATATGAGTCAACTTATTTTTATATTTCTTATAGCATTTTTCTACATTCTCTGTTCTTGATTTTAGAGGCATTTTAGAGGCATTTTTTAATCATGTATCCAAAATACAAAACACATCGGGTAATTGCAACCACTCAAATACACACCTGAAGGCACTTACTTGCAAAACTGAACACCAATTAGCCAACTACAAAAAGCCCTCAGTTTAGCCATTTCAAGAACTTTGCAAGCATGGATGGAGGAAGAGGAGGAGGAGGTTGAAGAGGCCATGCACGGACCCATATTTCTGATGATATAAGAGCAACTTTGGTGGACCATGTCATCAACCATGGCCTGACTATGAGGGAAGCTGGGCAGAGACTCCACCCACATACAGATGCCGCTTCACACTGGCATCTGTAGAACATTCCGACTAGAAAACGGGTATGTCTTCACCTCTCTACCTTCTACTCTACTCAGCTGGTTTTTATAGCACTGTTCTACAGTATATCACATGACCACATCAGGTGTACGGGGTATTGCAGGGTGCTAATGCTCCTTTTGCAGACAAAGTGGTAGTTTTTGAGAAACATACCATGATTACTTATATTGAAGTTCAGTGTTGTACAGTGGATGATACAGTATATACAGTAAAGTGCTGTAAGAAAAATAAGCAAACCGATGACAATATGTGGTTGTATTTCTCTAGAATGACTCGAAGACCTTCTGGGGGACGACACCAACACCTGTTCACACAACAGCAGGAACTCGCCATTGTGGACCTAGTGAGGGCAGACGATGCCAGACAGGCAAGTGTTCAACAACATAAACCATGGGAAACACAGCATCACCATGAAGCAGCTCTACAGAGTTACATTTACATTTAGGCATTTGGCAGACGCCCTTATCCAGAGCGACTTACATTTTTTATCTCATTATACTGTACATCTGAGCAGTTGAGGGTTAAGGGCCTTGCTCAAGGGCCCAACAGTGGCAACTTGGTGGTTGTAGGGTTTGAACCTGGGATCTTCCGAACCGTAGTCCAATGCCTTAACCACTGAGCTACCCCTGGCCCCATTTGAGAGGAACAGTGACTGGGTCAAAGGACTTGGAGCTGAATATGTCGGGGTAAGTGTAGCTGTCCTTTACATTTACAATACAGTATTGGTGAAATCCAGTAGCAGCTGAATATGTACCATATCAGTACCACATGGATCCATTCTGAGAGCTACACAGGTACCTGTGTGATGTGGTGAGGGTTCTCTATGTGTAGTACAGTAATATGTTCTCTTTTTTTTTTTTTTTTTTAACAGAGAGTCTTGGCCATGGTTGGAGCTGCACAG
The DNA here is from genome assembly GCA_030522415.1 of Channallabes apus. Classification (NCBI taxonomy): domain Eukaryota; kingdom Metazoa; phylum Chordata; class Actinopteri; order Siluriformes; family Clariidae; genus Channallabes; species Channallabes apus. Next base: position 819,173 of record CM060117.1, on the reverse strand, counting down.
CCTCATGAATTCATTTTCATTGATGAAGCTGGATTCGACCTGCGCAAAACAAGACGACGGGGCGTAATGTAATTGGTCAAAGGGCAATTGTGCACGTCCCAGGGCAGCGCGGGGGAAATATCACATCGTGTGTCTTTATATACAAAATAAGCCTTCGAGGGCTTCTGCATCATCATGCAAAACTAGGTCCATACAATAGCCAACATATACTCACATTTCTAGATGCTCTCCATAATCTAGTTGTACAGAACAGACCAGATCAGCCCAGGTTTGTGGTGATATGAGATAATGTCAGTTTCCATCGGGCTGCTCTGGTCCAGTCCTGGTTCTCCAATCACAATCAATTGGAAGTGGTATACTTGCCTCCTTACTCACCATTTTTAAATCCTATAGAGGAATTGTTTTCGGCTTGGAGATGGCGTGTATATGACCACCGACCACATGCCCGCGTGCCTCTTCTGCAGGCAATGGAACAGGCGACATTCAGGTGACAGCAATCCATGGATGGTTTCGACATGCAGGAGGATATTTTCCCCGGTGCCGAGCGGGAGAAGACGTTGCGTGCGATGTCGATGAGGTCCTGAGGCCAGACCCCAACAGACGGCGGGATCCATCAGCACACGTGTGCACAATTGTCATGATTTTTTGTGTTTACAGTATAGTGTTTTTTCTATTACTGTATTATTGAGGCTTTTTTGGTTGTTTGAAAATGTGTCTCCTGAAAATATGCCTTCTGAATAAACAATGAAAATGAAAGACTGCAGTGTTTTATATAAAGTAGACTAGTGTGTTCCCCCTGATCTGAAAGTGTTTGCATATGATGTAAGTATGTCATTTTGACAGGTTTTGATAGCAGAGTTTCACCTTGGCACAGATGTGAACGGTATATTTATTTCCCAGTGTCGTCATGTTTACTTGTGTTTAGAGTTTTGGCACAATGAGCGAAGTTTTGCAAAATGTGTTCAAGCAACGGGCAAAAACTGTAACTTAAATCTTCCTTTAATTGTCTCTAAAAATTGTTTGATTTCAGAAAAGTGTTTTGATAGACTTCTACAATTGAAATGTATAAAAGAAAATGCTTGTTCTATTTGTACCTCAAGTTGTTCCTCAGTGTAATACTGACAAGAGTCCCTGATATCATTAAATAAATTAATCTCTGGATCCACTTCATTTTCAAAAATCATATGTGTCTCGTTCTATATAATCAACACTTACAGACGCTTCAGTCTTAAATGAAAAGGTCATAAATTCCTTGTAGGAGATCCAATGTTCAATCAAAGAAGTACAAATGATGCCCTCACTATTGTCATTTGTACAGATCCAGATCCTTAATTTTTCTCACTATAATCACTTTGCTTTGTTCCGGAGGTCCATTTGTCCGGATAAAAACTTTTCCATTCCTGGTCCAAATTGATTGAATTTTGTTTTCCTTTTTCAGGCTACGACTGGCCCAAGCAATTTCTGCATTTCTCTTTGTCAAGTCCTCATTTAAATACACTCCAGTACCTTTACGTTTCTTAGCTTCCTCCTGGCTTAACTTTGATGCTTAGGTTCTGCTGCAGAACAAAGTGTGACTGTGTGTGTGTGTGTGTGTTTAGTGTTAGTGTTGGTGTTTAGTGTTGAAGCGACCATTCTCCACTGAGCATCAACGGCTCCTCTGTGGAGATCGTCGAAAGCACCAAATTCCTGGGTGTCCACCTGGAGAAGGACCTCAGCTGGTCCCTCAACACCAGCTCCCTACACAAGAAAGCCCAACAGTCTCTTCTTTCTGAGAAGGCTGAGGAAGGTCCAGCTTCCAGCACCGATCCTGAGCTTTGTGCAACAGCTTTATTCCACAAGCTATCCGTCTTCTCAACAAGAAGGGACTGGACTGATAAACACACACACACACACACACACACACACACACAAACATTATCACTCAGCTTAACTTAACTACCTCAAAACATTGGGACTGGACTGACTAATCAACACAAGCGCAGACACACTGACCGACACCAGAGCCAAGTGAACAGGTAAGCTGGAATAAAATCAGTAGCAGCGTCACCTCCTGCTAGTTATTATTATAGTAGACAATATTAAGGGAAGGCAAGTTTATTGTACAGCACATTTCATACACAGTGGAATTCAAAGTGCTTTACATAGAGGAAAAGAAAATAATCATAAAATTAAATAAAAGATAATAGCAATAAAGCTTTTTAACAAAAACATTTAAATTTAATTTAAAATAAAAATAGAGAACTAATTAAAACTAATTAAAACATATTTAAAATAAAACAATTAAAGATATTAGCTAAACATAAAATAATGCAGTCAGGTTGGACGTAGCTCAGAGCTCATTGAATAAATGCGCAGCTAAACAGATGAGTTTTAAGTCTTAATTTAAATGTGACTAATGTTTTGTCACATCTGATCTCTTCTGGATCTGGTTCCACCTGCGGGCAGCATAATGGCTAAAAGCGACTCCCCTTGTCTAGTGTGAACTCTTGGTATTTCTAACTGACTCGATCCTGACGATCTGATTCGTCTGTTAGGTTTATATTCAGTGAGCAGATCTGTAATGTATTTAGGTCCTATAGGTCATTAAGTGATTTATAAACGAGTAAAAGTAGTTTAAAATCTATCCTGAATGTTACAGGAAGCCAGTGTAAGGACCTGAGGACTGGTGTGATGTGATCAGATGTTCTGCTTCTAGTTAGAATCCTGGCAGCAGCGTTCTGGATGAGCTGCAGATGTCTAATGGTCTTCTTGGGAGGCCGGTGAGGAGACCATTACAATAATCCACCCTGCTGGTGATAAAGACATGGACAAGTTTCTCCAAGTCCTGATTGGAAACAAAACATCTAATTCCTGCAGTGTTCTTAAGATGATAGTAGCTGATTTAGTTACTGCTTGGACATGACTACTGAAACTAAGGTCTGTCTCCAGAATCACCCCAAGATTCTTGACTTGATTTTTAGTTATCTGACCCCTAGAGTGAAGGTCTGCATTCACCTTCACAGCTTCATCTTTATTTCCAAATGCAATGACTTCAGTTTTCTCCTTATTTAATTGAAGAACATTCTGGCACATCCAACTGTTAATTTCATCAATGCATTGACAGAGGGAGTCTATGGGGCGGTAGTCATCTGGAGATAAGGCTACAGTACAGTAGGTAACGCTGGGTATCATCAGCAATGCTGTGATAGGAAATTTGGTTCTTTCTCATTATCTGATTTAGTGGGAGCATATACAGGCTAAACAGGAGCGGTGCTAGAACTGAGCCTTGTGGGACTCTTAGACCACTTAGACTTGTGCTCTCCTATACCCACATAATAACCTCTCCCCTCTAAGTATGACCTGAACCATTTGAGTACCATCCCAGAAAGCCCGACCCAGTTTTCCAGTCTTTCTATTAGTATGTTATGATCTTCAGTGTCAAACGCAGCACTAAGATCCAGCAGTACCGACACTGATATTTTGCCAGAGTCAGAATTTAAACGAATATCATTTATTATCTTTATGAGCGCTGTCTCTGTACTGTGATGCGCTCAGAAACCAGATTGACAACTTTCCAGGTATCCATTTGCGTTTAAGTGGTTGTTCACCTGATGAAAAACAACCTTTTCAATAATCTTACCTATAAAAGGAAGATTTGATATCTGTAGTTATTTAATATGGAGTTATCAAGATTATTATTTTTTAGAAGTGGCTTTACAACTGTAGTTTTCAGAGAGTTTGGAAAAGTCTGGTGTGAGGTGTTCACCACTTCTAATAGATCTGTTCCCAGCAGTTTAACACACTTTTGAGAAAAGATGTAGGAAATGTGTCAAGGTCGCAGGTTGACGATTTGAGGTGTTGTACTGTTTCTTTCAAGATTTTGCTATCAATATTAATTAAAAATAACGTTTCTCAGCCTTATTTCGAATTAATATTGACTACCTTACCTGTTCAGTTTTATTGCTATTCTTTTAAAAAATATTGTCTTTATAGATTTACGTTATTTGTCTTGATCTTACATTTACATCTTCTTTTCTTTGTTTTACTAATATGATCCAATATATGTTCAGTGATGCATCAAATAATATGTTTAAATAGTTAATTCAATTCAATTCAATTCAATTTTATTTATATAGCGCTTTTAACAATGGTCATTGTCTCAAAGCAGCTTCACAAAAATTTAAGAAATGTAACAAAAAAAAAAAAAAAAACATTTTATATATATATATATATATATATATATATATATATATATAGAATAATTATATATAAAGTAATAAATAAATAAATAAAATTATAATAGAAAATAAATAAATAAAAACAAATAATAATAATTATAGAAAAGAAAATAATTGGAAGTGTGGATGTGTGAGAAAAATGTGCAGATAATAATGAGATGAATGAATGAAATGTCTCTGATGAGCAAGCCAAGGGTGACGGCGACGGTGGCAAGGAAAAACTCCCTGAGATGGCATTAGGAAGAAACCTTGAGAGGAACCAGACTCAACAGGGAACCCATCCTCATTTGGGCGATAACAGATAGAAATGATATAACATCTTGTGTGTTGTGCAGGTGAAAATTCAATATGACAGAAATTATTTAAATTGTCATGAAGACCAGTTCAGCATAGGGACGAATCAGTAGGTGCAGAGGGCAGATGAGGTCTGGATCACTGGAAGCACAGGAGCAGCATGTGTAGCTCCAACCATCATAAAGCTGAATCCAGTTGGAGCTGGTCCTTCTCTGGACGCCTCAGGAACCTCGCAGGGTCGGCCTTTGTCTACTGAAGCTGGCAAAATCTCCCGATGCCTCGGGATGGGTAGAGAAATACAGAACAGATGGGGAGAATTAGCGTAGTTGCCATTCGGTATAGGTGTACTGGAGTATGAGTACTGGGATGAGTTATGTGTATGCCAGATTAAAAAGATTCGTCTTGAGTCTACTTTTGAACTGAGAAACCGTGTCTGCTCCCCGAACACTGTCTGGAAGGCTATTCCAAAGCTTTGGAGCTAAATATGAAAAAGCCCTACCCCCTTTTGTAGATTTTGAAATTCTGGGAACTACCAGAAGTCCGGAGCTTTGTGATCTTAAGGCGCGTGGTGGATTGTAGCGCATCAGAAGACTGGTTAGGTATGTGGGAGCTAAACCATTTAAGGCCTTGTATGTAAGTAATACTATTTTGTAATTTATTCTAAACTGAACAGGTAGCCAGTGCAGGGATGATAATATTGGGGTTATATGATCATATTTTCTGGATCTAGTGAGAACCCTGGCAGCTGCATTTTGGATTAACTGAAGCTTGTTTATTGAGGATGCAGGACAACCACCTAGTAATGCATTACAATAGTCCAGTCTGGAGGTCATGAATGCATGAACTAGTTTTTCTGCATCAGATACGGATAAGATGTTCCTAAGTTTAGCAATATTTCGAAGATGGAAAAAGGCTGTTTTTGTGATATTTGAAATGTGATTTTCAAAAGACAAGTTACTGTCTAATATTACTCCCAGATCTTTTACTGCTGAGCTGGTAATAACAGTACATCCTTCTAAGCGCAAGCTGAATTGTGAAAGCTGTTGTGTGCTGGTTTTTGGGCCAATAAGTAATATCTCTGTCTTATCTGAATTTAGTAAAAGAAAGTTATTGGTCATCCAATCTTTTATGTCCTGGACACACTCAGTTAATCTAGACAACTTAGGTATTTCGTCTGGTTTAGTTGAGATATATAATTGGGTATCATCAGCATAACAATGGAAACTAATCCCATGTCTTCTAATGATGTTTCCCAAGGGAAGCATGTATATTGAGAACAACAGAGGTCCTAAAACTGACCCTTGTGGGACCCCATATTTCACTGGCATTATACCAGACGGTTCTCCATTTAGATCTACAAAATGGTAGCGATCAGACAGGTAAGATCTAAACCATTTTAGTGCCTGTCCCTGAATGCCTATATAATTTTGTAAGCGATCTATGAGAATATTATGATCTATAGTGTCGAATGCAGCACTAAGATCGAGCAGGACTAGCAATGAGATGCAGCCTTGGTCTGAAGCTAAAAACAAGTCATTTGTAATCTTAACTAGTGCAGTTTCTGTGCTATGATGGGGCCTGAAACCTGACTGAAATTCTTCAAGGATGTTGTTATCCTGCAAGAATGTGCAAATTTGAGCTGATACTACTTTTTCTAGTATTTTTGATATGAACGGGAGGTTTGAGATCGGTCTGTAATTTTTTATTTCATTCGCGTCCAAATTAGATTTTTTAAGAAGCGGCTTAATAACTGCTAACTTGAAAGGTTTAGGGACGTGACCTAGATGTAATGAAGAATTAATAATGTTTAGGAGTGGCTCTCCAACCGTAAGCATCACTTCTTTTAAAAATCTGGTTGGGATTGGGTCTAACAGGCACGTTGTTGATTTAGCCGAGGTGATGAGTTTATACAGCTCTTCCTGTCCTATACCTGTAAAGCAGTGAAAATCTAAATGTGAAGCTATAGGCTGAACTGGATCGTGAGATAATATTAGAGGTTGAACCTCCATTATTTTCTTCCTGATATTATTGATTTTTTCATTAAAGAAGTCCATAAAGTCTTCACTTCTAAACTGTGATGGGATACTCTCTGCGGGCATCTTAGGTTTTGTTAAGCGAGCCACTGTACTAAATAAGAACCTGGGATTGTTTTGGTTTCTTGCTATCAGTTGGCTAAGATGCTCGGTCCTAGCAGTTTTTAGAGCCTGTCTATAGCTGCACATACTGTCTTTATACGCAATTCGAAAAACTTCTAATTTAGTTTTCCTCCATTTTCGCTCGAGGTTACGGGTTGCTCTCTTTAGGGCGCGAGTATGACTGTTGTACCACGGTGCCAATGTTTTATCTCTGACTTTTTTTAATCTGATGGGAGCAACAGTGTCTAATGTACTGGTAAAAATAGTGCCCATGCTGCTAGTCACTTCATCTAGATCATCTGCATTTAGGGGTCTAATAAGAAATTGGGACAGATCCGGCAGATTACTTGTGAATCTGTCTTTAGTGGTGGGATTCATATTTCTAACAGATTGATAGCGTGGGGAGACACAGCTAATCTGTTCTACGGGTAGAGTATATGTCAGGAGGTGATGATCTGTGATATCATCACTTTGAGGTATGATCTCTATATTAGAGACATCTATACCATGGGATATAATTAAATCTAGCGTATGATTAAAGCGGTGAGTTGCTCCAATTATATTTTGCTTAACCCCAAAGGAATTTAGTAAATCCATAAATGTGAGTGCTAAAGCGTCGTTAGCATCATCTACATGAATGTTAAAGTCTCCTACTATCAATACTTTGTCAGAGTTAACCAATAGGTCTGATAGCAGATGTCCAAATTCTTTAAGAAAATCGCCATATGGCCCCGGGGGTCTGTACACGGAGGCCAAGGTAAAATATAGCAAGGGTTTATTACGTATTTCATTTAGTGCAACATTAATGATAAGCACTTCAAATGAATTAAACCTGGGCCTTATTTTCTGGGTAACAGTGAGTACATCATTGTAGATAGTGGCGACACCACCGCCGCGACCAATTAGACGGGGCTCGTGCTTATAGAAATATCCTGACGGAGTAGACTCATTCAGACCAAAATATTCATTTGGTTTAAGCCAGGTTTCAGTGAGACAGAGTGCGTCAAGGCAATAATCTGAGATAATTTCATTAACAATAAGTGCTTTAGGCGCAAGGGATCTAATGTTGAGTAGTCCAAACTTTAGAGGTGGATTTTGACTACTTATTTTGCCTTTTTCTGGTTTTATGGTTATCAGATTGTTTCGGGCAAATTTAACAAATTTATTCTTTTTTCTCAGTATTCGGGGAACAGACACAGTTTCTATAGGACAAGCTATGTGTGTGCGTCTATCACTACGGTGAGTTGTGATGTGGCTAATATGTTTGGAATCTACAGTATGACTTACCGCCAGTCAGATGGTTCGTAGTGTTCTGGAGATGTTGTCAGAGAGGACCGCTGCTCCAGCTCTGCTAGGGTGTAGGCCATCGGTGTGATAGAGCCTAGGACGCTCCCAGAAAACATTCCAGTTATCAACAAAGCGTAATTTCTGTTGTTGACACCAAGATTGTAACCATTCATTAAAAGCAAATAATCTACTGAACTTCTCGATTCCTCGCTGAAATGTGGGAAGCGGTCCAGATACGATGATCATTGTCGTGGGTGATGTGCTGCGGACCTTCTCGACCAGGCTCCTGAAGTCCTTCTTTAGGATCTCCGTCTGCCTCAGCCTGGTGTCGTTCGTGCCGGCATGAAGAACCACAGCTCCAATGTTCCTCCTCAGGGCAGCAGGCACCTGTGCAGCAACATCAAGAACACGTGCACCAGGTAAACAGCGTGTGTGCACCTTACCTTTAGCCGTGGTAGCACGCACGTGACGAACGATGGAGTCTCCGATGACCAGGACGTCGTGTGCCATCTCGCGGAGAGGAGCGAAGTGGTTTTGGGTCGAGATGTCGAAGACGGGTGGTGGTGGTGGAGAGGTCCTCGCCCGGGGCTTGGCGTGCTTCTTCCGCTGCTGCTGTATCCAGGGTCCGTGATGTCCCGGCGCCGGGGTGTAGGAACACTGGGCGGGATGCGTCCTTGGTGTGTTGGACCTGGGCAGAGAAACACGCGGGGTTGAGGTTGTAGGAGAATTCTCATGCCGAGAATTTACCTGGGACAGGTGAGTGTCGGTCTGCGTCGATTCCAACGTGGCTTTCCGCTGCTGTAACCGGGCCAGCTTCACCTGTAGCTCACGGATCAGCTTCTCCACGGCCTCCACCTCCAAATCCACCGAGTGCAGCTCTAATGTCTCCTCACCTGCACTCAGAGGCAGAATCACAACCGACATGGTGTCTAAACACGGAAGGAAGCGAAAACAAACTTTAGAAACAAACAAACAAACGTGATAGCCGGGCTAGCGATGCTAATGCTAATTAGCGATGCTAATGCCGGCTAAAAGCGGTGTGCTGCAAAACAATTAAAACTTAACGATATAACACGCGTTTCGAGTAAATATATTATAAGATACTTATCCGTTTTATGTACACTCTTCGTAAGGGGACGAAAAAGTTTAAAAGTTGGTCAGTATGGTGGAGCTCGGAAAAAAGCAGCTTCTCAGTGTCCTCGTACGGAGTTAAATAGCATTGATTTATGTATTGTGTTATATGTTTATACTAGTAACTGGTGTTAATAATTGATCTCTGCATTAATGAGCCAGTGTATTATGATGTGGGCTGCTGTGGGCCAGGAAGTCCAGGGACATTGTTTGTGTTTATCAGACGGTCACTTTGTTGCTCTTGTTTGCACATTTGCACGTGCACTTCATGTTGTCTGTAAAAATTTTTTTTTAATGTAGATAGTCTTCCTCTCTTACATTTAGGCATTTGGCCGACGCTCTTATCCACAGCGACTTACATTTTTATCTCATTACACATCTGAGCAGTTGAGGGTTAAGTTGAGGCTCAAGGGCCCAACAGTGGCAACTTGGTGGTTGTGGGATCTTCCGAACCGTAGTCCAATGCCTTAACCACTGAGCTACACCTGGCCCCCTCTCTTAGTTAGCTAGTTTAGTGTTTCTGTTAATTTATGTTGTAACTTATGTTAGGTCAGAGGTGGAAAGTAACGAATTACATTTACTCGCGTTACTGTAATTGAGTAGCTTTTTTGTGTATTTCTACTTTTTAAAGTAGTTTTAAAAATGTGTAATTTTACTTTTACTTAAGTACGTTTTGTTTGAAGTATTGTAATTCGCTACATTTTAAATCATATTCGCTACTGAGTAAAAAATAAATGAATGAAAATGATAAAATAATAAAAATATTATGCTTTGTATAAATGCTCCGTTGCGCCGCGTGTGTGTATCATGTCCTGGTCGCGCGCCGCTCCAGACTCCACTCCAGGTTTTCTGACATCGGCATCACCTGACCTTCCACACGGTCGCTTCCGCCCTGAGTGACGTCATCGACTAGCGCGACTGGAGAGAGACGCGGGAAAGATGAAAGAGATTGTGATTTTGGCGTTTTGATATTTGGTTGTGTATTCCGGTTTTGACTTTTTGCCTCCAATTGACTTTGATTATTGCTTTGTCCCTTTGGTTTGGTTGGTCTTTGTATATATTTGTAGATAATTTCACTGTATGTCTGTGCACTCACTAGTAGCAGGGGCGTCGCTGCCATTTATTTTTGGAAGAGGGAATTTATTTGGGAATTTATTTGCTCAGGATGTTATGTGGTAATAAAATGAAGATAGCTGACTACCTTATTGTACGGAATGATGGGGGGGGTGATAAAATTATATATACATAATATATATAAGGTTATCAAAGCCAGGTATTTTTATATAGTTTAGCTTAGGTTTATATTTTATATAGTTTATATAGGTTTAGGGAGTTCGGGAAGGTTTTTTTTTTTTTTTTTTTTGCAGGTAATCTAGCTACTAAATATAAATACCATTTTGTTTATTATTTTGGCCTGGGTCCATCCTGAATCTGATCCTCCTCCTGTTGTGTGTGTGTGTGTGTGTGTATACAAACCTCATTTTTTCATTAGTTAATGATTGGATCTAGTTCTTTCTGCCATATACTGTACCACCATTTCCATACAGTTTAAAATAGAACCCTGAACCAGTCTTTTGCTGTATGGCTCTAGACTGGGACGTAACACCATATTTAAGTGACCACTTTGATTTTCAAGCACAAGAAAGACAACAGCTTTATTATGCAAAGGGCATTATGAGATTTTATATCCGCTCATCTTTTTTGAACTACGCTAGAATGCCTCACCCCACCCCCGCTGTTAAAAAAAAAAGTAACTCGGTAACTTTTACTTTGAGTAAATTTTTTAATGAGCTACTTTTTACTTTTACTTGAGTAGATTTTTATAATGGTAACTTTACTTGTACTTGAATAAAATTTCACTGAAGTAACAGTACTTGTACTTGAGTACAAAATTTTATTACTCTTTCCACCTCTGTGTTAGGTCTATCTGTCTTCTCTCTGCTAGCCAGCCGACTCGGCCTCTTAGTTACGTAGCTTGTTTAGTTTAGTGTTTAGTGTTTCTGTTACTTTATGTTGTAAATGTATGTTGCATGTAGCACCTTTGTCCTGGAGGAACGTGGTTTCGTTTCACTGTGTACTAACTGTATAGGGTTGAAGTGACAATAAAGCCGACTTGAACTTGAACTATAATTTACGTGAATACCAAACATCTGGCAACTCTTTGCTGTATAACTTCCTCTATGTTTGAGATTTTTACATATTTTTCAGGAAACAAAATATAAAAGCGTCTCAGAGCAAAATCCGTTACTGTGTTACATCACTTTTTATATTAAAGATATAAACATATATTAAAGATAAAGCTAATTTGGGAATGTGTTTGCTTTTCTTTTCTGGTGTGTGTGTGTGTGTGTGTGTGTGTCTCAATTTTTTTAAGCACAATTAATTTACCACTGAAATATGAAAAAATAAATCTCCACCATTAATTAAGGAAAATACACCAAAACATTTCATGAGTTTTTAAATAATTAAATAGACTATAAAAGATAAAATCTTGTGCTATGAAATGAGAGTGAAGGCTTTATTACCTGAGGGGCGGGGTCACCTGAGGGGCGGGGTCACCTGTCAGTGCTGTCTGATTGGTCCAGATGATGTTATGCTGCTATAACAGATAGAGTGGAGCCTCCTGTGGGTCTGAAAGTGTTTTGCAGGATTAGCAAGAATGTTACATTGATTTCAGTCATATGGGATCAGGTTTAGTGTCCAGCTGTGATGCTCCTTTACTGTGGGGTTTATTATTATTATTATTATTATTATTATTATTATTATTATTATATACTGCTCCCTTTATCCTCATTAGCTATGTATTTATTTATTTATGTTTGGATTATAAATAAATAAAGTTTTCTCTGTGTGTGTGTGTGTGTGTGTGTATACACCTGTACACACACACACACCCCTTATTCAGGCTTTAACTTTAACTTGAGTCACTTCCGCCTTCTCACCTGCTGACTGACTCCGACACACTGAGTTCACACCCGGAACCTTTAAGGACTGCGCGCGCGTTTCCACACGGACTCTTATCAGTGACGGACCCGGAACCACCAGGAAAATAAACCCGCTAACAAACTGACATCTGTGTGTGTTTCCGCGCATTAAACACATATTTACACTCACACACATTTAACGTGTAAACGGTGTTTGTTTAAGTAAGAATAAAGCAGAACATTTGTACCTGAATATTAACACCATTAATTACACTTTGATTAAACAGTAAGCGAGTCACGTGCAGGAGGTTTATTTATAATGATTTAGTGCCACAGAGAGATTAATAATCCACCTGCAGTCACACTTCATCAGGCTTTAAAACCAGTTTATACTTTGGACTGGAAGAAGGATTTATACAATAACAGGCTGAACTTGTAATGGACTGATGCATTGTGGGTAGAAACCCTTTACTTTAATGTGTAAAAGTTAAACTCCATCATCATCTTTCCTGCTGACTGCAAGTGGACTTTACAATAAGTGCAGACAGAAGGATCACAATAAATCTGCTCATATACAGTCTGTCTTTAAGTCACTACAGTCACTTCATCTGCTAATCACTGAACAGTTGCTGGTTTATTCTCTCCATTATTACTTACTGGCCCAATTTATATCCTGTAAATACAATCATCATGATAAATAGAAGCAGTATTTTCATATTCATATTATTTCATAGCATTTTTCTACCTCTTTAACGCACCGTAAAATTGACAAAATCTTAACTTAATTAATGCACCTTAAATTGTTAACAGTTTTCATTACACCTTAACCCCCCCCCCCCCCCCCCAATCCCTACAATTTCCCTTTGGGATTAATAAAGTACTCTATCTATATAACTATCTATCTATTTATCTGTAAGAAAAATATCACGACAAGTGTAATTTTACATTTAAACTAAAAATAGAATAACATCACTATAATGAAAAGCGAGCAGAATTCTGGAATCACCAGATGAGGATTTGTTCAATGTTCAGTCTGGTTCCTCTCAAATTTTCTTACTATTACCATCTCGGAGTTTTTCCCTCAGCACCGTCGCCCTCGACTCGTTCATCAGGGACGATCTGATTATTCTGATTCACACACACTCACATTACATACATATTTCCATAATTTAGTTTGATTGTGTAAAGCTGCTTTGTGATCATGACCCTCGTTAAAAACGCTATACAAATAAAACTGAACTGAATGGAATTGAACTCTGTTCCGTATTTCAATAAGGTGGCACAGTCCTGGGGTCGATTCCCACCTCAGGGTCCGTATGCATGGAGTTTGCATGTTCTCCCTGTGCTTGGTGGGTTTCCTCTGGGTACTTCAGTTTCCTCCCACTGTCTAAAGACATGCAGATTGTGTTAACTGGCGTTCCCAAATTGCCCGCAGTGTGTGAATGTGTGTGTGAATGTTGACTGGAGGTCCCACAACGGGTGTACAAAATGGGAATAAATACGATGGTCGCCACTGGCCTCCACAGTTCCTTGATGGATGGATGGATGGATGGTATTTCAGTAAATGATCTCCTCTTGTCCAGCTTTAAATCTGCTCCTGAGTTTATTGGTGTGTAAAAGGAAACGGGTCAGAATTAATCATCAGCCTGAAGACCAGCACCAGCCTGAGGTCGTGTAGAGGTCACCAGTTTGGAACGAGCCAGTTTAAACACTTAAGAGCCATCTCAAATCCCAAAAAACAAGCCTGAGATTCAAAAGAACACAAAGTGAGAGAATGAGAGCAAGAGAGAATAAATAGAGTGTGTTAATAACGACCTGCAGAGAGACATAACGCTACATTACACATGAACACAACACCAGCAAAGAGCTGTGAGCAACTGTTCCATTACACTCAAAATTATATATTAAAGTATAAAAGGCAATTCAGATTCAGAGTGTGTGAGTGTGTGTTTGTATGAGTGTGTTGCAGTAACACACACCGCATTAGCAGGAAACGCTCGCAGCATGACGGCACTCAGGCCTTTATACAGCGCTCGGGCTCCTTCCTCTCTCAGCAGCGTCCGCAAAACATCCACTACACCTGAGTAACGTCCATCAGCAGCTAAACAACACACACACACACACACACACACATTACTGAGTTTGATTTATAAAACCTCAGACACCACAAATCACAGCGGATTATACAAATAATAATAATTATATATTAAATAAATAAATAATAATTATACAAAAGATCTCCAAGAAAACTCCAGAATCAGATAATAATAAAATGATGATTTATTTTTTTAAGTATTAAATGAAGTCCTATATAATAAACTCCTCTAACACGTCCTAACCTTACAGAAAGAAAAACAGAGAACAAATAAACTGAATAAACCCAAACATCAGAGTCATATAATATTGCTGTACAGGACGTTTCTCGTTGTTGCTACGGTAACTAATGGAGCTGCTATTGTTGTGCCTTCTTCAGGAGACTTTACATTTCAGCCAGAGAGATTTGTTACGAAATCAGATCAGACTTTTAAAAATATCTGATGTTATTGTCCGGACACAGGTCTAGAAGATGAGTTTTTTTTTCTCTAAAAGACGGTAAAGTTTATTCAGCATTAAAATCTAATCCAGAATCAGAGCCAGAGAACTCTCGCAGAACCCCTGAGTCCCTCACTGTGTGGAGGAGAGAAAACACTGCAGGCTAAAGGGTTTCATTATCGTCATCTTTAATATAAATGAGTAACTGATTAAATGTAAAGATCAGATGAAGTCACCTGTCTGGAAATTGGACTTGAGGACGTCAGGTGGAAGAGCGACGGCCCAGTTCACGATTCCAGCAGTTCCTCCAGCCAAAAGAATCCTGGGAGTGCTGAGTCGGTCCACACTGTGTGTGTGTGTGTGAGAGAGAGAGAGAGAGAGAGAGAGTTATAAGTATGCAATAGAGCTGAATGTTCCTGTACCAGGTGAGAGACAGGTGAGGTGTGTTTACGTCTCGCCCTCAGGAGTCAGGACGGCTTTCAGGTATTCGTAGGTTAAAAAGTAGAGACCAGAAGAAGGAACATCTGGGAGGTCAGAAGAGCAGAGAGAGGTCACATGACCTGAGATAAATATCCATAATCATACAACGCAACATGCACACACACACACACACACACACACACCTCTAATAAGAGTGAGGATGGTTCCCTTGTACACACTGCGAATTCCATGTTGTTTATAGAGTTTCAGCGCGCAGTCCACCGGCCCGGCGTATTTCAGCTGTCCACTGATGGACTGTACCTACACACACACACACACACACACACACACACACACACACACACACACACACACACACAGAGGGAGAGAGAGACTACTAAGACCATAAACCTATTTATTCCAGTGTGCAGTATTTTGCTGAAGCTTTGTTCTGAACTGAGGATGAATCCAGTCTAAAGCCAGAAGATCAGGACCACCAGAGACGGACAGAGGCCGTGTGTGAGGCCCAGAGAGTGTGTGTGTGTGTGTGTGTGTGTGTGTGCGTGCGTGTGTGTGTGTGTGTGCTCTTGCCTGAAGCAGACACTTGATCCTCTCTCCTGGAGCTACAATGACTGTAGTGAAAACTCCGGCTAACATTCCAGCCATGAGTGTGTGTGTGTAGCTGAAACACAGACATCAGGAGACGGAGTGAGAACCGGACGCTGACGCGCGAGAAACGTCTCACTCTAGATGTTTCTGAATGAGGATCTGGTGTTAGTGTGAACATTTGAAAGTTAAACTCACACACACACACACACACACACACACACACACACACACACACACACACTCAATGTTGCTTTCATACAATGAGCTGAAATTATACTTTATTTTTCAAAAAAACACTCCCACACCTTTTCTTGACCCGTTTCTCAGAATATCTCGATTTATAAATGATTTATTTGGAAATGGCTGAGAATATAAAGTATATTTAATTTTTTTAATAAAGGCTGCAGATGATGATGATCAGCTCTGGTGATTTGTTGATTGTGTTTGTCTGTATTTGACACGTCTACATTCGTCTCTCTTTAAAAATCTGAGTTTTATAGGAAGACAAAAGGAGGAAGATATTAAAAGTTCTTCCCGTGTTGAATAATTTCCTCGTTACGCGTCTCTGTCTCGTCGTTCGGTTGGTCTCCAGCCCTGCGCTCGCCTCCTGACCGTCTCCGTCTCTCTCTGTCCTTCACACTGACCTGACGGGGACGGACGGGTCGCTCTGGAGCAGCTGCTTCCCGAGTCCGAATCCAAAGAAGCTGACGGCCATCATGGGGGCGACTCCGGCCAGCGGCGCTGCCATGCCTTTATACAGACCCAACGCTCCCTACAGAACCAGCGCAGGAGAACCAGACACAGTGAGGAGACATGACACTGTAACCAGAGAACCCCAGCTCAGGAACATTAACATCACACTCTACACGTCTTAATGATTAGAACCCAAACACATCTCTGGGATCTAATCCCCCAATCGGTGGCTTCCACAGTTAGCAATTAGCATAGACGTGAGTTATCATCATGCTAGCTAAACAGCGTTAAGACATTATGAATGAACCTGTTGTTAGCACTTGTTTGTTAGCTAAAGCTAAAGTCAGGATGGAGTTTAGGATGATGTTCCATTCTAAGATCATTAACAACAGGTTTATTCATATTTTCTTAAAGCTAGCAATTAGCATAGAACAAATATCATCATGCTAGCTAACTATCTTAAAGAAACGCTAAAGAAAGCTGTAGTTAGCTCCTGTTGGTTAGCTTTAGCTACAGTTTCCTGCTTCTGAAGGAACCTGAGGGAAGAATTTAAAGCTTCAACACTTTATGTATTATGGACTATAGCGCTCCTTTAATCTGAATTTAAAAATTTTATTGAAAGATGATTTCAGGTTTAATGTCACAGCGACACCCAGTGTTCAAAACAGGAACTACATGTTTACACCCGAACAAAGTCAGCGGGACATTACTTGTGACACTGTCTGTGAAAACCCAGTCTTTATGTGTGTGTGTGTGTGTGTGTGTGTGTGTGTGTGTGTGAGATTGACTGTTTTCTATATAATTTGAGGCTCTATGAGTTCACACACAGTTTTGACTGCCTCTGCCCTTCACCGCCGGGTGTGTTATCACGGCCCCTCCCTCTGAACTGCTGTCTCTGTCCTCACCCATACTACAGCACGTAGACACGCCCCCCACGCCCCCCACGCCCCCCACCATCACAGCACACCAGGTCAGAGAAGAACTGAGGAGGCTGCTGGCCCGGACCGGATAAGCTCATGAATGCTGAAGACCCGAGTGAGTCACTCCAGTACATCTTCACCTGAGTTTAGAATGAGATAAAGTACCTGAACTGTGGAAAACATCATGTCTCATCTCAGTTCCTCAGTGATGACGTCTCACATCATGAAGACATTGGAGTCATTGTTTCTCCATCTGCTCTGACCTCAGGTCAGTCATGCAGGCAGAAGGGGTTTTTTTTTTTCTCTGTATTCTCCCTAATTTAGTTGTCGCCAGTTCCCACATGTCATTAGGGACCAACCAACCAGCATCTTCTGAACTGCTTACTCACGTACAGACTACCCCAGCAGAAGGCCACAGTATGTCAGGACGAGGGACTGCGTCTCAGAGACTAGAGTTAGTAGGACAGGAGCACCTCAGGGGACTGTACTCGCCCCATTCCTGTTCACTCTATACACCTCAGACATCTCCCCAGTTACCCAGCTCCATCGAGGGAGTGGATGTTGAGATGCTGAGGTGATACAGATACCTGGAGCTGCAGGTCACTGACAACTGACTGGTCAGTTACTATCTGTACAAGAAAGGTCAGAGCCAGCTGTTCTTCCTAAGTAGGCCTCGGCTGTTTCAACATCTGTAAAAAGCTCCTGCTGATGTTTCATCAATTGTTCATCACCAGTGTATGCAGTAGTGTGCTGGGGAGGAAGCCTCAGAAGCCTCAGGTTCGGAGTTCGCACAGAGTCGATTCCAATCAGGAGAGTGTGTTTATCTGACGTCTTCTGTCGCGAAGCTGCTCATCTGACAGACTCAGGAAATCCTTTGTCCCCAGAGCCATTCGTTTTTTCATCGCGTCTCAACAAGTGGGTTGGAATGTGGACTGGGAGATCCGGCTTTTCTGCTAAAGATATACAGATATCACGGTGCTACCAGCATAACTCGCTCATATATTAGCTTCATAGTCTGCTCCTTCACTCTCTGCATTACATATTATACCAACACACATGGACTCAGTGTCACTTTCATCCTGTTCTTTGCACAATTATCACTATTTGTACTGTTGTCACTTTGTCATAAATATATTTCCACATGAAGGCTGCAGTATATCACACTTACATATATAAGGATTATTCATTTATTCCCTATAAACTCATTCTATGTAGAATTGGACTACGGTTCGGAAGGTCCCAGGTTCAAATCCCACAACCACCAAGTTGCCACTGTTGGGTCCCTGAGCCTCAACTTAACCCTCAACTGCTCAGATGTGTAATGAGATAAGAATGTAAGTCGCTCTGGATAAGATCGTCTGCCAAATGCCTAAATGTAAATGTAAATTTGATGTAGTGAATCACACTGGGGTTTCACAGGCTGCGTCCCGTTTAGTCTGTAACGCCACCGGAGGGTCAAATTTACATTTTGGTCTCTAAATTCTTGAATTAACCTGCAGTGTGTTTTACTGTTTTATACAGTGTGTTTTGTCATTAAACTCAAACTGAGATAAATCTAAATTTAAAACCGAAATTAAAGGACCAATAAGGCACAAGAGTTTAACACAAAATAAGAGATCAAGGTTTATAAATATAAATCATGAAGATTATGAAGGAACCTCTCTGGACAGAGTTTTGCGGAAGCAGTCGAACGTTCCTGTGTACAGCACGTACTGACCACTCGAGGCTTTGGGCTGCGTCTGAAGTCGAACCTGTGTGAAGACGAACACACACACACGCACACACACACACACACACATACACAGACCTGGAGATTCAGTTATTCTTGTTATTTGTGTCAGTGCAGCAGTAAGAGCTCGATTACCCTGAACACGCTGATAAGAAACACAGTCACAAACACAAAGCCAGTTTGGCCGAGCTGATAAGAGCTTCAGGGAGAGAGAGACAGCGTGGGGACGAGCGAGTGAGACGGGCTTCAGGGAGAGAGAGACAGCGTGGGGACGAGCGAGTGAGACGGGCTTCAGGGAGAGAGAGACAGTGTGGGGACGAGCGAGTGAGACGGGCTTCAGGGAGAGAGAGACAGCGTGGGGACGAGCGAGTGAGACGGGCTTCAGGGAGAGAGAGACAGTGTGGGGACGAGCGAGTGAGACGGGCTTCAGGGAGAGAGAGACAGCGTGGGGACGAGCGAGTGAGACGGGCTTCAGGGAGAGAGAGACAGTGTGGGGACGAGCGAGTGAGACGGGCTTCAGGGAGAGAGAGACAGCGTGGGGACGAGCGAGTGAGACGGGCTTCAGGGAGAGAGAGACAGTGTGGGGACGAGCGAGTGAGACGGGCTTCAGGGAGAGAGAGAGACAGCGGGGGGACGAGCGAGTGAGACGGGCTTCAGGGAGAGAGAGACAGCGTGGGGACGAGCGAGTGAGACGGGCTTCAGGGAGAGAGAGAGACAGCGGGGGGACGAGCGAGTGAGACGGGTGAGAGAGACGAGCTGTAACTCTCACTTCTGTCAATACACAGACCCAAAAAAACATGGTTACTGCCGTCATCACCGACATTAATTACTCTGTTAAACACAGCAGCTGGTGGCGCTATACATTAATTACAGCTCAATTAAAACCTCAACTAAACCAAGTTATTTAAAAACTTATACTTTATATATATATATAACAATAAGCAACAGGACCAACACCAGGTTTTCAGCGTGTTATAAATCAAAATTTTATACTAATTGAAAATGTATTTGGCTGAAGCTGGAGCGTTCGGTTCGACACGTCTGTGGATGAGTGAATCAATCAGTGAATCATTTGAGTAACAGAATTTAAATGACTCACTGAAAAGAATCTAATGAGTCTTAAACCTTAAAACCTTAAACCTTCATCTGTAACCTTAAACACTGCAACTTCAGTGAAGATGATCATCAGGAACATCAGGTTTAACCTTTAACCCCAGGAGTAATCATGTGACGCACACAGCGATGGTGTGTGTTCAGTGTGTTTTGTTGCGTAAGCTAAAAGGGAATAAAGTTGTGTAACAGACGCAGTTGTTCCATGTAAACATTTAACTAAAATTAGTATAAACATGTTTTATTTCAGTTGCAAACCAGATATTTGGCCTGTTGAGTTTTAAATGAACCTTTTTTACATTTGTAATATTATATTATAAAATGCTTAATGTTGGCTCTTTACATGCTTAAGCTGAACAAATCAGCAGCTGATTAACACACAAGAGCGATTTGGTGTGAATCAATGACTGAATCTGTGAATCATTTAACTGAACAGACTTTATAAATGACTCACTAAGAATCAAATATGTAAAATTCAACCAAAAACACACACAACATTTCCGCAGTCATGTGATGTGTTTTATGTTCATGAGTGTGTGATTGTGTTATAACCTAAACATCCAACACACACACACACACACACACACACACACACACAGCTGTATTAAAGCTCAGTCTGGAGTCTGTGTGTGTGTGTGTGGTGACACACAGCGTACACAATGCTAATCTGTATTAGCCAAATATTAGCCATAATGTTCCATATGTAAAAGCAACACATGATTATTTATTAATATGTATTCTAAATAATGTATTATTATCATTACTGTTATTCCATGTAGAGTATTTGTTAGACACCTTCATCCAGAGCGACTTACAATTTTATATATAATTATACCTCTGAGCAACAGGGGCAACTTGAACATTTTATATCATCATTATTATTAAATGTATATATTTATGTATCACTGCTCGGCTGGTCCCACCGTCTCTCTGAGATCGAGAACGACCTGCGTCTAGACCGTTGTGGTTGCTAATGTTTACTGGTGGAGGCATCTAGATGTTCATACAGCCGAGTCACTGGACGTCACTTTAAGCTACGACTAAAGACCTAAAGATATTTGGGGGGAGGTTTAGCACAAACAGTAACAGTGACAGTTACATTTCTCTGAGGACTTGACAATTCGATAGTTCAGGACTGGAACTTTCTACAAGTCTATCTGAGTCTCGAATAACTACTGGACTCCATTTTACATCAAGTATTATAACATCAATTAACATCAACTATTATAGCTGAACCTAACACTTAACACTATATAAATGCAGATCATTTCCTGCTATCTGTTTCACCCAGATGAGGATGGGTTCCCTGTCGAGTCTGGTTCCTCTCAAGGTTTCTTCCTATTACCGTCTCAGGGAGTTTTTCCTTGCCACTGTCGCCCTCGGGCTTGCTCACCAGGGAATATCTGAACATTTTGATTCATACACATTCACATTCCATACAAACTTAAATAATTCTTTTGATTGTGTAAAGCTGTTTTGAGACAATGTCAATTGTTAAAAGCGCTATACAAATAAAACTGAATTGAATTATTATTATTATTATTATTTTGTCTCCATATGTGCTTATAATTTCCAATCTATCTCTTTATCGCTCTTTATCGTGTGTGTGTGTGTGTGTGTGTGTGTGTTTGGGATTTGTAAATGTCATGCACACTGAGTTTCAGAGGAAAATAAAGTCGATCACACACACACACACACTCAGATACACACACACACACACACACTCTGACACACACTCACTCTGACACACACACACACACACACACACACACTCAATCTGACACACACACACACACACACTCTGACACACACACACACACACACACACACTCAATCTGACACACACACACACACTCACTCAGACACACACACACACACACACTCACCTTGATGGTATCGAGCGGGTGTCCGGCGAACAGTAGGCACGCGCCCCCGACTCCACCAGCCACGAAGTTCTTTACCGGAGACACGCGCCGGTCCGCCATCTGTCACTCACACACACACACACACACACACACACAGCTCGGGAGACAGGTTCCCGCTCCTTTCTCTTCACTCTCACACACATTTCAGGTCTTATTAAAGTTTTACCCTGACTCAGTGTCGCCCCCTACCGGTCTACACACACACACACACACACACACACACACACACACACACACACAGTAACTACTGTATAACACACACACACACACACACACACACACACAGTAACTACTGTATAACACACACACACACACACACACACACAGTAACTACTGTATAACACACACACACACACACACACACACACACACACAGTAACTACTGTATAACACACACACACACACACACACACACACACACAGTAACTACTGTATAACACACACACACACACACACACACACACACACACACAGTAACTACTGTATAACACACACACACACACACACACACACACACACACACAGTAACTACTGTATAACACACACACACACACACACACACACACACACACACACACACAGTAACTACTGTATAACACACACACACACACACACACACAGTAACTACTGTATAACACACACACACACACACACACACACACACACACACAGTAACTACTGTATAACACACACACACACACACACACACACACAGTAACTACTGTATAACACACACACACACACACACACACACACACACACAGTAACTACTGTATAACACACACACACACACACACACACACACACACACAGTAACTACTGTATAACACACACACACACACACACACACACACACACAGTAACTACTGTATAACACACACACACACACACACACACACACACACACACAGTAACTACTGTATAACACACACACACACACACACACACACACACACACACAGTAACTACTGTATAACACACACACACACACACACACACACACACACACACACACACAGTAACTACTGTATAACACACACACACACACACACACACAGTAACTACTGTATAACACACACACACACACACACACACACACACACACACACAGTAACTACTGTATAACACACACACACACACACACACACACAGTAACTACTGTATAACACACACACACACACACACACACACACACACAGTAACTACTGTATAACACACACACACACACACAGTAACTACTGTATAACACACACACACACACACACACACAGTAACTACTGTATAACACACACACACACACACACACACACACACAGTAACTACTGTATAACACACACACACACACACACACACACACACACACACACACACACAGTAACTACTGTATAACACACACACACACACACTGAGAGAGAGAGATTATAAGTGTTTATGGACACCAGAGGTACAAATACTGCGTTACTTTACTGTAAGTAGATAATTACTTTACTGGAGTCATTATACTGGAGCCCCCCCCCCCCCCCCCCCCCCCCCGCCACATGATCAGAAAGCGAGACCTTAATGCTTTTGTCGCCCCTCACGGTACTTTTACTTTTATACTTTTAAGTAGTTTTGAAACCAGTACTTTTAAACTTTTACTTAAGTAAAAAGCTTGGGGTGATACTTCAACTTCTAAAGAAGTATTTTTGAACCCTAGTATCTATACTTCTACTCAAGTAATGAATGTGAATACTTTTGACACCACTGATGGACACATAATAATAATAATAATAATAATAATAATAATAATAATAATAATAATAATTGGATTTCATTTAAGATTGAATGTATATACATGTATGTGTGCGTGTGTGTATATATATACATTACATTTCCATCTATTAATAGATAGTGGGCAGAGGTAGCTCAGTGTTTAAGGTTTGTGCTACTGATCAGAAGGTCCCAGGTTCAAACCCCAACACCACCAAGTTGTTGCCCCTGTTGGGCCCCTGAGCTGCTCAGATGTATAGTGAGATATTATGATATAAGTTGCTCTGGATAACGGTGTCTGCCAAATGCTGTAAATGTAATCTTACATTAATCAATATATATATATATATATATATATATATATATGCAATAAATTGTATGTAAACCTTTTGAAATTGCATTTAATTGTCATAAAATGTGATCTGATCTCCATCTAAGTCAAGAGTATTAACAAATAAAATGTTCCTAAAAAATAACATTAAAAACATTCTGATCTTTCATGTCTTTATTGAACACACACACAAACGTAAGTGAACCCTTGGAATTGGTTCTTGGAGCTGATTGGCCCGTGGCAGCAATAATCTTAACCAGGCACTTCCTGTATCTGTGGTTAAGGCTTTAGACTATGGTTTGGACGGTATCCAGGTTCAAATCCCACCACCAACTAGTTACCACTGTGGGGCCCTTGAGCGAGGCCCTCAACTGCTCAGATGTATCAAATTCAAATTTTATTTGTCACATACACAGTCATACACAGTATGATATACAGTGAAATGCTTATAATTATATTCAAATAAAAATATATAAATAAATATAAGTTGCTCTGGATAAGGGTGTCTGCCTAATACCCCTGTTTAACGTGGTGGCCATAAATACAGGTCTTCCTGATTCACTGCAGGTTTTGACGTTATGATTACATTTTCATCTTTCCGCACAAAAAATGTAAAGTTTTATAAAAAAAATTAAACGTTTAATTTTTTGGTGGTCCTCACAGAAGCTCGTGGACCTTGCAGAACTCTGCGGAACGTCGGATGGTCACTCGTGGCGACTCGCGGTGCATAACAGCGTATAACACCACAGGTCAAACCGCATAGCGGAGAAATGTCAAGGGTTCAGGGGGAATTTTAGCCCAGCAGCACAGTGTCAGGGGTTGATGCTTGTCTCAGGGTCTGTGTGTGTGTTTGTGTGTGTTTGTGCCTTGTGATGGATTGATGAGTGTGTGAGTGTGTTTATTGGTCTGTAATCAGTTTCATTAGGATTCTACACAACGGCCTTAATGGAGGCTGAGACTGAGGCCGCGCTTCTCCTCCGCGCCGCCAGGTGTCAGTGTGACGGCGCCAGTGCTGCTGTATTTCCGCAGTGAGGAAGAAGAAGCTGTTGAGGTTCTCGGACGGTGTTAGGAAACGTGGCCTTATGAGCGGAGAGTGAAGCGGAACATCGCGTCTGTCTGCCTCCGTTACTCCTGTCTGTCTCTCTGTCTCTCTCTCTGTGTGTCTCTGGTCCTCTGTCTCCATGGCTGAGGTAGAACAGGGTTCCGCTTTACCGCCGCTGGACGGCCTGAACAGCACCGAGAACGGAACCGACACCGGGAACGGCACCGCGGCTCGGTTCGTGGCCACAGCCGAGGGAACAGCGCTCGCGTACGGGAGCCTCGTGCTCATGGCCCTCCTGCCCATCTTCTTCGGCGCTCTGAGATCCGTCACCACCTCCAAGAGCAAGGCGAGTCTTCATCATCATCATCACCTTCATCACCATAACATTCCTTATAATCATCTTCATCATCATCATAACATTCATTATAATCATCATCTTCATCATCACCTTCATCACCATAACATTCCTTATAATCATCATCACCTTCATCATCATCATCATCACCTTCATCATCATAACATTTCTTATAATCATCATAACATTCATCATCACCTTCATCATCATTATAACATTCATTATAATCATCATCATAAATCATCACCTTCATCATAACATTCATTATAATCATCATCACCTTCATCATCATTATAATATTCATCATAACCTTCATCATCATCACCTTCATCATCATTATAATATTCATCATAACCTTCATCATCATCACCTTCATCACCATAACATTCCTTATAATCATCATCACCTTCATCATCATCATCATCACCTTCATCACCATAACATTCCTTATAATCATCATCTTCATCATCACCTTCATCACCATAACATTCCTTATAATCATCATCTTCATCATCATAACGTTCATTATAATCATCATCTTCATCATCACCTTCATCACCATAACATTCCTTATAATCATCATCACCTTCATCATCATCATCACCTTCATCATCATAACATTTCTTATAATCATCATAACATTCATCGTCACCTTCATCATCATTATAACATTCATTATAATCATCATCATCATAAATCATCACCTTCATCATAACATTCATTATAATCATCATCACCTTCATCATCATCATCATCATAACATTCATTATAATCATCACCTTCATCATCCTTATAATATTCATCATCATCATTATAACGTTCATTATAATTCATCATCACCTTCATCATGATCATCATTATATTCCTCATAACCAACATCATAACATTCATCATCATCACCTTCATCATCATCATTATAATATTCATCATTCAATTCAATTCAATTTCAATTCAGTTTTATTTGTATAGCGCTTTTAACAATTGACGTTGTCTCAAAACAATTCTTTACACAATCAAAAGAATTATTTAAGTTTGTATGGAATGTGAATGTGTATGAATCAAAACCTTCATCATCACCTTCATCATCATCATAACATTCATTATAATCATCATCACCTTCATCATCATTATAATATTCATCATCATCACCTTCATCATCATCATAACATTCATTATAATCATCATCATCATTATAATCATCATTATTATAACATTCATCATAACCATCATCACTTATTATCATCAGTTATCACTTTAATAATCATCAGCA
>CM060117.1:762500-785000 GCA_030522415.1 Channallabes apus | reverse complement strand
GTGTGTGTGTGTGTGTGTGTACTGATGTGTGTGTACTGATGTGTGTGTACTGATGTGTGTGTACTGATGTGTGTGTGTGTGTGTGTGTGTGTGTGTGTGTGTGTACTGATGTGTGTGTACTGATGTGTGTGTACTGATGTGTGTGTGTGTGTACTGATGTGTGTGTGTGTGTACTGATGTGTGTGTGTGTGTGTGTGTGTACTGATGTGTGTGTGTGTGTACTGATGTGTGTGTGTGTGTACTGATGTGTGTGTGTGTACTGATGTGTGTGTGTGTACTGATGTGTGTGTGTACTGATGTGTGTGTGTGTACTGATGTGTGTGTGTGTGTGTGTGTGTGTGTGTGTGTGTGTGTGTGTGTGTGTGTGTACTGATGAGGTGTGTGTGTGTGTGTGTGTGTGTGTGTACTGATGAGGTGTGTGTGTGTGTGTGTGTGTGTGTTCCCCCCAGCCTGCTCTGCTGTACCTGGTGCCGGTGTGTGTGGGTTTCCCGGTGATCGTGGCTCTGTTGAAGGGCGAGCTGACCGAGATGTTCAGGTAACACCTCTGTACACTGTAGGTAAAGGGTGGTGGTGGTGGGCGTGGCCAGGTGGTGGGCGTGGCCACAGACACAGTGGAATTAGTGAGCGCAGCAGTGCCGCTGTACTGAGGATGAGCTTTAAGGTCACAGGGTTACCATGGCAACTGTTGTAACATCATGACCTTCAGAATGGAGGGGGGAGGGGCTTGGTGTGGTTGGGCGTGGCTGGGCGTGGCTCAGGTGTCCTCTCAGATTGGATGCTTTATGACCTCACATGAGTGATTTCTACAGATGCTTATTGTATTACTGTTATTATTATTAATTAGTTTTAGATTTAAACCTTTTTAATCGGTTACAGACCTGAGATCTGAGGATTCTTTTACTTTTATTAAAAGCCAAAATGATGTTTAAAGCGGCTGTGTGTAACTTTAGCAAACTGTTATAGAATGTTTTATTAAATTTTCATAGATGAAGAAATGAAACTGTTCCACAAATCAGACCGACACGTAACCATGAGAGATGTGTGTGTGTGTGTTTGTGTTTGGATGGAACTAATCCTGGATTGATTAATCTGAGTTGTGATTGGTTCAGGTTTATACAATTCAGTATAAAGTAAACCTCTGATCTGGGATCAGTGCTAAAGGAGCGTAACTTCCAGCTTTACTTCTACAAACCGGATTCCAAGAAAGTTGGGACACTAAACAAATTGTGAATAAAACCTGAATGCAATGATGTGGAGATGGCAAATGTCAATATTTTATTCAGAATAGAACATAAATCACGGAACAAAAGTTTAAACTGAGAAAATGTATCATTTTAAGAGAAAAATATGTTGATTCCAAATTTCACGGTGTCAACAAATCCCAAAAAAGTTGGGACAAGTATCAATAAGAGGTTGGAAAAAGTAAATTTGAGCATAACGAAGAGCTGGAAGACCAATTAACAGTAATTAGGTTAATTGGCAACATGATTGGGTATAAAAAGAGCTTCTCAGAGTGGCAGTGTCTCTCAGAAGCCGAGATGGGTAGAGGATCACCAATTCCCACAATGTTGCGCAGAAAGATAGTGGAGCAATATCAGAAAGGTGTTACCCAGCGAAAAATTGCAAAGACTTTGCAGTTATCATCATCAACTGTGCATAATATCATCCGAAGATTCAGAGAATCTGGAACAATCTCTGTGCGTAAGGGTCAATGGCGTAAAACCATACTGGATGCCCGTGATCTCCGGGCCCTTAAACGACACTGCACCACAAACAGGAATGCTACTGTAAAGGAAATCACAGAATGGGCTCAGGAATACTTCCAGAAACCATCGTCAGTGAACACAATCCACCGTGCCATCCGCCGTCGCCAGCTGAAACTCTACAGTGCAAAGAAGAAGCCATTTCTAAGCAAGATCCACAAGCACAGGCGTTTTCATTGGGCCAGGGATCATTTAAAATGGAGTGTGGCAAAATGGAAGACTGTTCTGTGGTCAGACGAGTCACGATTCGAAGTTCTTGTTGGAAATGTGGGACGCCATGTCATCCGGACCAAAGAGGACAAGGACAACCCAAGTTGTTATCAACGCTCAGTTCAGAAGCCTGCATCTCTGATGGTATGGGGTTGCATGAGTGCGTGTGGCATGGGCAGCTTGCATGTCTGGAAAGGCACCATCAATGCAGAAAAATATATTCAGCTTCTAGAACAACATATGCTCCCATCCAGACGTCATCTCTTTCAGGGAAGACCTGCATTTTTCAACAAGATAATGCCAGACCACATTCTGCATCAATCACAACATCATGGCTGCGTAGGAGAAGGATCCGGGTACTGAAATGGCCAGTCTGCAGTCCAGATCTTTCCCCTATAGAGAACATTTGGCGCATCATAAAGAGGAAGGTGCGACAAAGAAGGCCCGAGACGATTGAACAGTTAGAGGCCTGTATTAGACAAGAATGGGAGAGCATTCCTATTTCTAAACTTGAGAAACTGGTCTCCTCGGTCCCCAGACGTCTGTTGAGTGTTGTAAGAAGAAGGGGAGATGCCACACAGTGGTGAAAATGGCCTTGTCCCAACTTTTTTGGGATTTGTTGACACCGTTAAATTTGTAATCAACATATTTTTCCTTTAAAATTATAAATTTTCTCAGTTTAAACTTTTGTTCCGTGATTTATTTTCTATTCTGAATAAAATATTGACATTTGCCATCTCCACATCATTGCATTCAGGTTTTATTTACAATTTGTTTAGTGTCCCAACTTTTTTGGAATCTGGTTTGTACTTCGTCCAGAAGATAAACCAGGTTTAAACGATCCTGATTAAACTCGAGTATCGGGTTTAGTGTAACTGGATTAAACTGTAAGATTAGATTAAATCCTGATCTCAGACGTGTCGGCGTTTTGTTGCTGTGATTTTCTCCTCATGTGTGAGATCGTAGCGTTCTGTAGTGTGTGATGTCACGTCGCTCCTCCTCAGCACTGTATCATAAACACTCTCGCTTTCCTTCTCTCTCTCTCTCTCTCTCTCTCCCCCTCCTGTGTTTTCTGTTCTTTCTTCACGTTCGTCTCTGTCTCTCCTTCGCGCGGACGCGTAGTTACGAGTCGTCGGACGAGGTGTTGCCCCACACCCCGCGTCTCACCTGCTTCCCCACCGTCTCCGGTTCTCCCGCCAGCCTGGCCAACTCCATGCAGAGCCCGTTAAGCTCCTCCCCCCGCCGCCGCCGCCACAACACCCTCTCCACCTTTTAACCCGGCCAGGTACGGCCTTAAACCCCGCCCCCTCACACGCCCCATAATATCTGTGACGTCTCTGTCGCTGCTGCTTCATTACAACCTGCTTTCATGCTGCGGGAAAAATCTGCCAGTTAGCATGCGCGGCAATGCTAACTGAAGCCTGATGGCTGCGAGTCATTGTTAGCCATGTTAACTAGCGTTAGCGATGAATCGTGTCTCTCACATGAACAGGGACGAGACGGAAGAACACGTTCTGAAAATGAGAGCTGGACACGCCCACCTGAGGTTTAGATACGCCCAAATAGAAACATCAGTGGCGTACTGTGAACATTTCAGTGTGTGTGTGTGTGCGTGCTTACATCACTTGCTGCAAATGACACCCTATGTTTGCACATTTATGCTAACGTCTGCTAGCTAGTCGATCTGTCCGTGTCAGCACATGATGTCGCCATGGCAACATGGCATCCTTTACCACACCCACATCACACTGCTTTACTGCATCACTCGCACCCAGTACTGACCTCTCCTCCCCTCCCCCTCCCCCCCTCCCCTGCCCCTCCCCCCTACAGGTATGAGGAGTCGTCCCCGGAGTCAGAGGCTTCGACTAAAGAAGAAAAAACAGAATCCGATAAAGATAAGTAAAGCAGCAGGAAGGTGTCGCGTCCCCTCGTTCCCCACCGCTGTACTTACAGGTTCTCCCACCAGGGGGCAGCGGATTCCTTCTGCCTCCTCCTCCTCCTCCTCCTCCTCTCCTCGTTCCCCCCAGATGTCCTGCGTGGAGGTGGACGTGTGGACGTTCTCTAAAAGACGACTGCTTTATTTTTTTGTTTTGTTTTTGTTTTCTTTGTAATTCCTAAACAGTTGTAAAACATGATGATGTACAACAGCTTTACCATGTGCCCCGCCCCTCCCCCTCCCCCCCCTCCCCCCCCTCGCTCTGCGCTCCTCAGTTTATCCACTTTCCATTTTACTGGTTTATATTTGTACTGTTGTAGAGCTGCTCATCTTATTTTATTGCTTGTTGCTCGATAAGGTCGCGGTTGTACAGTGCAGCGGGAGTCACATGACCCAGACGTTTCCGCTTTCGGTCGAGACGTGTCCGAGTCTCACGTGTTCCGTCTAACAGGTGATGGAACTCTGTATCACCGGATCGGTCTTGACTTTAGAGGACGTCACTGAGCTCCACACTGTGTTTAAAATCGCACCACCGCGTCTGCACCAGCTTGTGAAAAGTGTGGGTGGGGCCTGTGGGAAGGGGCGGAGTCTCTAATGTTCCTGATGCAGTGTCGATGATGATGGTGTTTATGAATCGAACTCGAGATACGGACGTCTCGTCTGATGGAATACGTTTAAATTCATCGTGTGTAACATCATGTGGACGTGCAGACGTGTTTATTTGGTTTACACGAATCTCACACTTTATCTGTATGTTTTATAAAATCACCAGCACAGGGACCAACACCTGCTGGTCCTTTATTTAAATAATACAATTAGAAGTGACGATACGAGAGCGCAGATCCCTGGAGCTCAGTGACGTTATGGCGTTCGTTCTTCACCTCGTTCTTCACCTCGTTCTTCACCTCGTTTCTCTACGCTTCTTCTGTTCCTCCTGATTCAGTGCAACTTAACGGTTTCAGCTTTTTTGAGGAGCTGAAAGTCTCTTTTGTGTTTTTTTTTCCTTCTTTTTGCCGTAATAAATTGTGGTTCTTACCGCTGTAGAGAAGCATCACCCGGCTGTGTGTGTTATTTTACACACCTTCGACATTTTTACATTACAGCTCTCAGAGGGGAAAAAAACTAACTGCATATCTGTAAGCAGAGCCACTGTATTATTATTATTATTATTAATCACATTATAAATGTATAATAAATCATCGTCAGGATGTTTTACATATTATTTAAAAATTCAGATGTTTAAAACCAAACCAGAAACAAACGGACCAAAAGCTTTGCGGCTCCACAGTTTATCTGAGAAAAGATTAAAGATGAAAATCGAATCTGAACCTGAAATATTCTGTAGCGGTGCTTCATTATTACATCATAAGAGCCAATCACATTGCTGTATGCAAATGTCTCTTGGGATTTCTGGGTTCGCATACATTTGAATTGATGAATTTTTGATGATTAAATGTATTGGCACTGTTGTGTGCTGATTAATTCAATTCAATTCAATTTTATTTATATAGCGCTTTTAACAATGGTCATTGTCTCAAAGCAGCTTCACAAAAATTAAAGAAATTTAACAAAAAAAAAGACAAAAAATAAATTAATAATAATAATAAAAAAATAAATAATAATAATTATAGAAAAGAAAATAATTGGAAGTGTGGATGTGCGAGAAAAATGTGCAGATAATAATTACAGACTTTTTAGTTTAAAATATGATCATTAAAGAAAACCAACAACTCAGAATGTTGGGATTTGATTTGAAATAGTTTGTACGTGTTCAGTCCCCCTGCGCAGCTCCAGATTCTCACCTGATCTCAGGTTTCTGTCTGAGAGGAGCTTTGAGTTTCCCCATGTCGACTTCTTGTGGTTTCTCTAAGTTTCTTTCCAAAAAGGCACCAGTAGGTGGCGTTAAATATCAATATTTTTAAACAAATACCCCAATAAACCTCTATAGTCTTCTGAATCAGTGTATAGAACGTTATGTGACCTTTAACCTTCATTCCATTCCTACAAAATATAGCAGGCTTCGTCCAAAAAGTCCAAATGAAAACTGAACCTTGTGTCATCAGTTACATCAAAACGTTTAGTAGAAGTGAAGTTATGAGGAGTTTTATGGCGGATTACAAACAAACTGCGTACGCGTCAAACTGGGCGTGTCTTAAACCTCCTGCAGTCCTTAGATCTTCTGTCTGTAGTTTAATCTGCAGCATCAGTTTAAATCTAAATGTGGAGTAAAAGTGATGTTATGAACAGTTATGTGCTGGATTTAATAATCTACTGTATAATAATCTACTAATGCGCTACTGTCTCAATGTAAACAAACACCTGCACCAATAGATATTAATTAGAAAAGATAAAGTGAATATTTTGACTGGGATTAGTTGATATTTTCACTTTGTCTGAAATAACAGCGCTGAAGTGGTATAAGTGAATTTTAACACGCTGGAGTCGTTTTAAGACAAAACTTCATCTTTATCTGATCTACTTTTTCCATTTCTCATCTGTGATTCTCTCTCCGATTACCGAACAGGGAGTGTATTTGTCTGAGCACCAAAGAAGGACAACTTAGTGTAAACAAGGCGTCAGATACTCAACCTTACAGAATGTCATTTCTGTCTATTAATAAGTTAGACAGAGAGTTCTGCTGTACAGAAACACACACGGACACAGACGTGGACTTCAACCTCTAAAAATGGTCAGTTTTAGGACCTCTGTTGTTCTCAATATACATGCTTCCCTTGGGTAACATCATTAGAAGACATGGGATTAGTTTCCATTGTTATGCTGATGATACCCAATTATATATCTCAACTAAACCAGACGAAATACCTAAGCTGTCTAGATTAACTGAGTGTGTCCAGGACATAAAAGATTGGATGACCAATAACTTTCTTTTATTAAATTCAGATAAGACAGAGATATTACTTATTGGCCCAAAAACCAGCACACAACAGCTTTCTCAATTCAGCTTGCGCTTAGAAGGATGTACTGTTACTACCAGCTCAGCAGTAAAAGATCTGGGAGTAATATTAGACAGTAACTTGTCTTTTGAAAATCACATTTCAAATATCACAAAAACAGCCTTTTTCCATCTTCGAAATATTGCTAAACTTAGGAACATCTTATCCGTATCTGATGCAGAAAAACTCGTTCATGCATTCATGACCTCCAGACTGGACTATTGTAATGCATTACTAGGTGGTTGTCCTGCATCCTCAATAAACAAGCTTCAGTTAATCCAAAATGCAGCTGCCAGGGTTCTCACTAGATCAAGAAAATATGATCATATAACCCCAATATTATCATCCCTGCACTGGCTACCTGTTCAGTTTAGAATAAATTGCAAAATAGTATTACTTACATACAAGGCCTTAAATGGTTTAGCTCCCACATACCTAACCAGTCTTCTGATACGCTACAATCCACCACGCGCCTTAAGATCACAAAGCTCCGGACTTCTGGTAGTTCCCAGAATTTCAAAATCTACAAAAAGGGGTAGGGCTTTTTCATATTTAGCTCCAAAGCTTTGGAATAGCCTTCCAGACAGTGTTCGGGGAGCAGACACGGTTTCTCAGTTCAAAAGTAGACTCAAGACGCATCTTTTTAATCTGGCATACACATAACTCATCCCAGTACTCATACTCCAGTACACCTATACCGAATGGCAACTACGCTAATTCTCCCCATCTGTTCTGTATTTCTCTACCCATCCCGAGGCATCGGGAGATTTTGCCAGCTTCAGTAGACAAAGGCCGACCCTGCGAGGTTCCTGAGGCATCCAGAGAAGGAGCAGCTCCAACTGGATTCAGCTTTATGATGGTTGGAGCTACACATGCTGCTCCTGTGCTTCCAGTGATCCAGACCTCATCTGCCCTCTGCACCTACTGACTCGTCCCTATGCTGAACTGGTCTTCATGTCAATTTAAATAATTTCTGTCATATTGAATTTTCACCTGCACAACACACAAGATGTTATATCATTTCTATCTGTTATCGCCCAAATGAGGATGGGTTCCCTGTTGAGTCTGGTTCCTCTCAAGGTTTCTTCCTATTGCCATCTCAGGGAGTTTTTCCTTGCCACCGTCGCCGTCACCCTTGGCTTGCTCATCAGAGAAATTTCATTCATTCGTCTCATTATTATCTACACATTTTTCTCACACATCCACACTTCCAATTATTATTTTTTTTTCTATAATTATTATTATTATTTGTTTTTATTTATTTATTTTCTATTATAATTTTATTTATTTATTTATTATTTTATATATAATTATTCTATATACAGTTTTTTTTTTGTTAAATTTCTTAAATTTTTGTGAAGCTGCTTTGAGACAATGACCATTGTTAAAAGCGCTATATAAATAAAATTGAATTGAATTGAATTGAATAATAATAATAATAATATCACTGATTACATTAAAGATCAGCAGATTATTATTATTATTAGATTTAAAACTTTTAACTCTACAAAAGTTAAAGCAGTGATCAGAGAGAAAGGATGGTGTGTTTCTGATGGCCACCAGGGGGAGCCAAAGGTTTGTTTTTTTTTAGAGCTCAGGACTTTCAGGCTGAGGATCAGAGACTTAAACTTTAATCAGATTTTACTCGAGAATTTCCCTTTAATTCATAAAACCTTAAATTCTTATTAAATGTGAGTGTAAAGCCTCCAACCTTTTAAAACAATTAATTAGGTGTCAGATATTATTTTTTTAAAATAAATTATAATGATTATGTAAAAAATTATTGTGCAGATTTATTTCCTATAATTAAGTGAACAAGGATAAAATGGTGTTAATGATGTGAATAATAACACACACCGGTCAGGTCTGGGTGTAAATAATGAGTGTGTGGAGAGCGAGTGAGGTTGTTTACGTACACGTTCTCGCTCCTGTTGGTGGAGCTGTTGAGCTTCTCTCTGGGTCACGCGGCCTGCGGGAGGCTGATGTGGTCCGCTAGCTCGAGTCCGCGTATCCGACACCTGCATCCTCAACACCCGAGTGTCAGATACGCCAGAGGTGGTAATAACATCTGGATAACGTCAGGTTCTACTGCTCTGTCCACCTGTCTGTCCCAATGTCTGTGTGTGTGTGTGTCCCATCTGTCCCCCCTGTCTGTCCCAATGTCTGTGTGTGTGTGTCCCGTCTGTCCCAATGTCTATCTGTCTGTGTGTGTGTGTCCTTTCTGTCCTCCTGTCATGTTCTTTATTCTGAAGCTGTACACAGTAATGAGGCTGAAGGTGAACTGAATGGAGCTGTGTTGCAGAATTTTACATATTCTTTAGGTTAAGTGTGTGTGTGTGTTTGCTGAGGCTGTCCTGCAATTAAGAATTCTCAGCATTCAGGAGGAAGCGGCTCAAACACCATGACAACTCGGGCCTCCAGCGGGGAACACACACACACACACACACACACACACACACACAATCCTGTATAAATCACACTAATGTAATTTTTAGGTAGAGGTCAGGAAGCAGGAGAGAGAGAGAGATGCAGCTGAAGAGAAGAGTATGAGTACATGCAGTGTGTGTGTGTGTGTGTGTGAGTAGCAGGAAGGGGCGCTGCATGTTAATAGGAAGATCAGGTTTCAAAGTTGGAACATCTGCAGATCTCTCTATTCTCTCTCTCCCCTTCCTCTAACCCCCCCCCCCCACACACACACACACACACACACGTGCCCCCACTGTGGCCCCCCGTGCAGGTGTGTCCCTGGGGGGTCATGTTGGGTCTCTGTGCCCCCCGGATGGTGTCACGGCCCCTCTGAACCCCAGCGCTCCTCATTAGCTCCGTTGTTGTGGAGTTGCTAGGTGACTCTGAGCTCTTGTCCTGTGTGTCGGTGTGTGTGAAGAGATCAGCGGAGGAGAACTGATGATCAGCATCATTGTTCAGTCAGAGCTTTCAGAAGGACGGAGCAGGACGGAGCAGGACCACCCTCACTTAGCTGAACTCCTCAAACATCTCCATCACCTGAATAATTCTTCTTCTGAACAGTTTCACTGGGAGTGAGTGACAGAAAGAGAACAAAACCAGTTCACACACACACACACACACACACACACACTGCGATCTGACCCCAGTTACACCGGGAGATGTGAAGAAAGAATTTCACTATGCTGTAATGTACAGTGGTGTGAAAAACTATTTGCCCCCCCTCCTGATTTCTTATTCTTTTGCATGTTTGTCACACAAAATGTTTCTGATCATCAAACACATTTAACTATTAGTAACATCACGACCTGGTTCGGGAACAGCACCATGCAGGACAGACGAGCTCTACAGAGGGTGGTGCGATCAGCCGAGCGCATCATCCGCACTGAGCTCCCTGACCTGCACTCCATCTACAGCAAGCGGTGCTGGACCAAAGCCAGGAAGATCATGAAGGACCTCAGTCACCCCAGTAATGGACTGTTCTCTTTGTTGCGGTCTGGGAAGAGATTCCGCTCCCTAAAGGCCAACACAGAGAGACTGAGGAGGAGCTTCTTCCCGCAGGCGATAAGGTCTCTCAATCACAATCACACCTCCACACAGGACTAATAACATC
This sequence comes from Channallabes apus, assembly GCA_030522415.1. Classification (NCBI taxonomy): domain Eukaryota; kingdom Metazoa; phylum Chordata; class Actinopteri; order Siluriformes; family Clariidae; genus Channallabes; species Channallabes apus. The sequence goes on along the minus strand of CM060117.1, from coordinate 774,560 downwards.
TTTTAAGCTCACAACACTGACTGGACAATCATGGACACATTCATACACACTTGCACTAAATACTCATACATCTGGACAATTGCACATGTCACCTTTCATGCATATTTGCACAACCACCGACACTTTACATTCTATATATATATATACTTTATCTACCCTATATTTCTATATTTTGCAATATTTTATTTTACAGCATATTATACTGTGTATGTGACTAATAAAATTTGAATTTGAATTTAGTCAAAGATAACATAAGTAAACACAAAATGCAGTTTTTAAATGAGGGGTTTTATTATTTAGGGAGAAAAAAAATCCAAACCTACATGGCCCTGTGTGAGAAAGTAATTGCCCCCTGAACCTAATAACTGGTTGGGCCACCCTTAGCAGCAATAACTGCAATCAAGCGTTTGCGATAACTTGCAACGAGTCTTTTACAGCGCTCTGGAGGAATTTTGGCCCACTCATCTTTGCAGAATTGTTATAATTCAGCCTCATTTGAGGGTTTTCTAGCATGAACCGCCTTTTTAAGGTCATGCCACAACATCTCAATAGGATTCAGGTCAGGACTTTGACTAGGCCACTCCAAAGTCTTCATTTTGTTTTTCTTCAGCCATTCAGAGGTGGATTTGCTGGTGTGTTTTGGGTCATTGTCCTGCTGCAGTACCCAAGATCGCTTCAGCTTGAGTTGACGAACAGATGGCCGGACATTCTCCTTCAGGATTTTTTGGTAGACAGTAGAATTCATGGTTCCATCTATCACAGCAAGCCTTCCAGGTCCTGAAGCAGCAAAACAACCCCAGACCATCACACTACCACCACCATATTTTACTGTTGGTATGATGTTCTTTTTCTGAAATGCTGTGTTACTTTTACGCCAGATGTAACGGGACACGCACCTTCCAAAAAGTTCAACTTTTGTCTCGTCGGTCCACAAGGTATTTTCCCAAAAGTCTTGGCAATCATTGAGATGTTTTTTAGCAAAATTGAGACGAGCCTTAATGTTCTTTTTGCTTAAAAGTGGTTTGCGCCTTGGAAATCTGCCATGCAGGCCGTTTTTGCCCAGTCTCTTTCTTATGGTGGAGTCGTGAACACTGACCTTAATTGAGGCAAGTGAGGCCTGCAGTTCTTTAGATGTTGTCCTGGGGTCTTTTGTGGCCTCTCGGATGAGTTGTCTCTGCGCTCTTGGGGTAATTTTGGTCGGCCGGCCACTCCTGGGAAGGTTCACCACTGTTCCATGTTTTTGCCATTTGTGGATAATGGCTCTCACTGTGGTTCGCTGGAGTCCCAAAGCTTTAGAAATGGCTTTATAACCTTTACCAGACTGATAGATCTCAATTACTTTTGTTCTCATTTGTTCCTGAATTTCTTTGGATCTTGGCATGATGTCTAGCTTTTGAGGTGCTTTTGGTCTACTTCTCTGTGTCAGGTAGCTCCTATTTAAGTGATTTCTTGATTGAAACAGGTGTGGCAGTAATCAGGCCTGGGGGTGACTACAGAAATTGAACTCAGGTGTGATAAACCACAGTTAAGTTATTTTTTAACAAGGGGGGCAATCACTTTTTCACACAGGGCCATGTAGATTTGGAGTTTTTTTTTCTCCCTTAATAACGTAAACCTTCATTTATAAACTGCATTTTGTGTTCAATTATGTTATCTTTGACTAATAGTTAACGGTTTTTGATGATCAGAAACATTTAAGTGTGACAAACATGCAAAAGAATAAGAAATCAGGAAGGGGGCAAATAGTTTTTCACACCACTGTATGTGTGACAAATAAAAGGCTTAACCTAACTCAACTTAACACACACACACACACACACACACACACACACACACACACACACATGTAGTCCAGCCAGAACAACAAAACCTCATACACACACTATTAGTATTATTTATGAACAGAAGATCTCACAGTCTTCAAGAATATTAATCACACATATTGAATATTTATTACATATTTAATAAAGGCAGTTACAGGAAATGAAAAAAGGATTATGATGGTGATGGCCCCCAGATCTGCTCCTTTACCTTATGGCAAATCTATTTATAAAAATGCTTGGCTAAATAAATAGGTTTTTAGCCTAGACTTAAACACTGAGACTGTGTCTGAGTCCCGAACACTATTTGGAAGACTATTCCATAATTTTGGGGCTTTGTAAGAAAAAGCTCTGCCCCCAACTGTAGTTTTCATAATACGCGGTACTGACAAGCAGCCTGCATCCTTTGACCGAAGTAGGCGTGGCGGATCGTAAGACACTAGCAGTTCACTCAGATACTGCGGGGCGAGACCATTTAATGCTTTATATGTCAAGAGTAGTATTTTAAAATCAATGCGAAATTTCACAGGGAGCCAATGCAGTGAAGATAGGATAGGGGTGATGTGCTCATATCTTCTGGTTCTAGTGAGGACTCTCGCTGCTGCATTCTGGACTAGCTGAAGCTTGTTTATGCACCTAACTGAACAACCAGACAGTAAGGCATTACAATAGTCCAACCTAGAAGTGATAAAAGCATGAACTAGTTTTTCTGCATCGTTTAGCGACAATATATTTCTTATCTTGGCGATATTTCTGAGGTGAAAGAATGCTATCCTGGTGATATTATCTACATGAGCTTCAAATGAAAGGCTGGAATCTATAATCACGCCGAGGTCTTTTACTGTTGCACTTGATGGTGATGATGATAAACATGGTGGTGATGATGGTGATGATGATAAACATGGTGGTGATGATGATGGTGATGATGAGGATGATGATGATAATGGTCGTGATGATGATGATGATAATGATAGTGATGATGACGATGGTGATAGAGGTGGTGGTGATGATGATAGTGATGATGACGATGGTGATAGAGGTGGTGGTGATGATGATGATGATGATGATGATGTCAATCTGGTGTCCCTGGCACAGGTCCAGGTCCTCAGTTTGTCCCACAGACGAGTGCAGTTGGCGGTGTACGTGTTCGTACTAAGCATCGTGTTAAGCATCCTGCAGGTGTGTAATTGTGGTGTGTAACCTGAGGAGTTCAGGTGCCATTTGTGTGTGGGTGTGTGTGTGTGTGTGTGTGAGATGGGGATTTAGGGTGGAGATGATTGTGGGATGAGGGTGAAAGTAACCCATAATGGAGTTAAGAGTTGGTCTTTATTGTGTTTGTGTCTCGGGCGGATTTTCACATCAGCTCCTTTCATACGGATTCCAGAGTGGGAGAGCCGGTCATTAAGATCAGACGCTCTCACCACCAGATTAGATTCCAAAGATCCAAAAGGATCAAAGGATCAGCTGTTAGGAGTGAAAGAGAGAGAGGGAGAGAGAGAGAGAGAGAGACTCCATTCAGCCTGCAGCAGTAATGTGTGATTAGACTCAATGTCTCATGATGGAGTGAAACTGAGCTTTAGGAAAAACAGCTTCTGCTGTTCTGCTCTTCTCACAGATCAGAACCATATCTCACACACGTCTCACACACTTCACACACTCATCTCACACACGTCTCACATTCATCTCACACACGTCTCACACACGTCTCACACACTTCACACACACGCCTCACACTCATCTCACACACATCTCACACACGTCTCACACACTTCACACACTCATCTCACACACGTCTCACATTCATCTCACACACGTCTCACACACGTCTCACACTCATCTCACACACGTCTCACACACGTCTCACACACTTCACACACACGCCTCACACTCATCTCACACACATCTCACACACGTCTCACACACGTCTCACACACGTCTCACACACATCTCACACACTCATCTCACACACGTCTCACACTCATCTCACACACGTCTCACACACGTCTCACACACACACACACACACACGTCTCACACACACACACACACGTCTCACACACGTCTCACACACACACACACACACGTCTCACACACACACACACACACACGTCTCACACACATCGCACACACGTCTCACACACGTCTCACACACTCCACACACACCTTACACAAGCTTACTCCCATCACACTCATGCAGGATGTTTTCTGTGAAGTTGAGGTTCAGTCCAGTCTGAAGTTTAATAATATCTTGGACAGCTCCGGCGGCGGCTGCTAGCTTTTGAAACAGGGGAAGCTCATATTAGGCCTTCATCATAAAATGTTTTATTATAATGAAATTTATCATAAAAAATCAAATCATCTGCAAATCCGCATGGGACTGAACTCAAATCTCTCTGAGTCTCTACAGGCTACAGAGATTCGAGTTCAGTCCCATGCGGATTGAGGGGTGTTTCTAGGATTTTCAGGTAAGGGGGGTTCAGCCCCATAGATGTTTAACACCGAATCAGAACTCAAATGAGTCTTCTTGATCACACACACTGTTTACCGTTTAAACCTTTTTCTATGTACAGCTACAATCAAAAAAAATGTAACCAGAAAACAGCACATAACTTTAAACTTACATTTATTAGCAAAATAAACACCTATGAGGCTGGACAATGGAATAAACTGTGTGGGGGCCAATAATATTAAACATTTATCTCTTCATTCTTTGACATTACTGCGGCTTATTGTTGGAAACTGGCAGACATAAAAAATGTGAAAAATAGTTTCTGATGCAACGACTTCAATCAATGTTGGGGACACAGTGTTAATGTGCCTGAGAGGCTGCTGCGCTTTCAGAGAACCGAACTGTAGAACCGAACTGTAGAACCGGACTGTAGAACCGGACTGTAGAACTGAACTGTAGAACCGGACTGTAGAACCGGACTGTAGAACTGAACTGTAGAACCGGACTGTAGAACCGGACTGTAGAACTGAACTGTAGAACTGAACACAGAACTGGACTGTAGAACCGAACTGTAGAACTGAACTGTAGAACCGGACTGTAGAACCGGACTGTAGAACTGAACACAGAACTGGACTGTAGAACTGAACTGTAGAACCGGACTGTAGAACCGGACTGTAGAACAGTAGATGGAAGGTTTTTCAGGTCACATGGTTGTGGGTCTCCAGATGAGCAGCAGGTAAGAACAGAATCTTTTTTTTCATGTGACTTGAAAAACCTTCCATCTCCAGTTAAATATAAATATTAAACCTTTGATCATGTGATCTAGTTTAAATGAGTGTTTTAGCTCCATAAATAAGACATTATTATATAATATCAACCCCTTAACATTTCATAGCTACTCGGCTATTTATTCAAATTCATTAATATAGACAAACGTTGTTTTAATGTAATTAAGCAAAGCATCTTTTTAATATCATTCTTTTTTTGTTTGTTTGTTTCTATTCATTAAAAAAGTGACTTTTTTCTAAATCAAAGTGACAGAAACCCGACTCTAAGGCTAATAAATGTATTTTATGATTTGGGACATTATTTAATACAATATTTATTACATTAAACAGGATTTTTCTCTCTCTGTAAGTCACACTGCTATACAGTTAATGCAATAAAACTCTTTCTGATTCTGATTCTGATTCTGATTCTGAATCTTCTGATTCAGTTACACGAGGCACTGAATGCTGTCTGTCACTATTTATAATAATTTATCTTCATAACTCTGTGGTATTTAATGCCATACGCACTGTGTAATGTTTTATATAGACAGTTCGGTTTTCCTATTAAAACAGCAGCAGGATGATTGTTGTATAAAGTAAACTGTAGGTTTATAGAGTCATGAAGTTAAACGCGTTCTAGCGCACTTTTACTAAAACCAATATAAATATGACACTGCACACATCAGCATTTATTTTCTGACATAGTAGAGGAGGCGGAGCTTCCCTTGTAGTCTTAGAGCAGCCGCCACTGGACAGCTCTTAACCCAATTCCAGTCATTTCCGTTTTATCTCCTTAGTTATTATCTTGATGTGGGACAATAATGTGTCTCTCCTGAAAGATCTCCACAGTAAGACCTTTTTCATGACCGTGAGACATGAACCTGCTGCACCGCCGCCACACTGTCAGCCAATCAACAGGCAGTAAACAGATTTACTCAATGATTCTGATTTATATTCAACTTAACTTAATCAGCAGGTTGAGCAACAATTTCTTAATTGATAAATAAAACATGAAAATTAAAAAAATGAAAATTATTCAAATTCTTCTTTTCTTTATCTACTTCTAAACCTTGCAAAAGTACAAAGTACATTTTTTTCTTTCATGTTATATAATTATTTTTGTTTTTCTCCAGAACCTGTGTGTGTGTGTATGTGTGTGTGTGTGTGTGTGTGTGTGTGTGTGTGTGTGTGTGTGTGTTTAAAGAATTCTGAATGTGGATTTGATCTTTCTTTGAGTTTCTTCGTGCTGAAATCTCACATGGAACAGATTAACAAACTATTTATTTTTATATCCACTGTTTTTCTACTTTCTTTCACAGTCTATCACTCAGAACCTCATCATCTCTCCCTCTCTCCCTCCCTCTTTCTCTCCCTCTCTCTCCCTCCCTCCCTCCCTCCCTCCATCTCTCTCTCCCTCCCTCCATCTCTCTCTCTCTCCCTCTCTCTCTCTCTCTCTCCCTCTCTCTCTCTCCCTCCATCTCTCCCTCTCTCTCTCTCTCCCTCTCCCAGCAGTTTGTCACTTTAGTTTTACTTAAACATTTATTCAGCCCTGTAATCCTCTATAGTGTGTGTGTGTGTGTGTGTGTGTGTGTGTGTGTGTGCAGTTCTGTTCCGGTTCCCGGGCTGCACCGTGTCCCTGATCTGCCACGACACACAATCACATCCGACTGCTTCAGAAAGCTCCGGAAATCTACAGTGGAGAAAACGGGCAATTAGAGACGGAACAATAAGAGAGAGAGAGAGAGAGAGAGATTATTACTCTTTTTATACTGTTCTGTTGTTCTGACTTTTATTTTCTCTCCTTTTTATTTTTATTTATCTATTGTTTTAATTGTTTAAGACTCTCTTCTCCTGTTATTTTCTTGTGCCTTATCTCTGAGCTTTATCGATACGAATGTAAATATTTGTCAATAAAGCACCAAAGAGAGGAAGAATGAGATCAGAGACAGAGAGAGAGATCTGTACAGATATCCTGATCATATTTACACCCCACACACCTCATATCACACACCTCTAATCAACCAACATATTTAACAAAAAAGCAGTACAACAATTTTGCAGGTTTTATAAACTTAAAAAAAAAACATTTGATTTGATTTGGCAAAAAGGATTATTTTTAAAAAGTGGTGTAGGGAGTGAAGTATACAACATTATCAGGTCCATCTATCTGAACAAAACTTGAAACTTGAAAATAAAACTTGGTAACAAAGGACAGAATACTTCACTCAAGGGCATGGGGTGAGACAGGGTGTGGGGTGAGACAACACGTGGGGTGAGACAGTGTGTGGGGTGAGACAGGGCGTGGGGTGAGACAGGGTGTGGGGTGAGACAGGGTGTGGGGTGAGACAGGGTGTGGGGTGAGACAACACGTGGGGTGAGACAACACGTGGGGTGAGACAGGACGTGGGATGAGACAGGACGTGGGGTGAGACAGGGTGTGGGGTGAGACAGGGTGTGGGGTGAGACAGGGTGTGGGGTGAGACAACACATGGGGTGATACAGGGTGTGGGTGAGACAGGACGTGGGGTGAGACAACACGTGGGGTGAGACAGGGTGTGGGGTGAGACAGGACGTGGGGTGATACAGGACGTGGGGTGAGACAGGGTGTGGGGTGAGACAGGACGTGGGGTGAGACAGGGTGTGGGGTGAGACAGGACGTGGGGTGAGACAGGGTGTGGGGTGAGACAGGGTGTGGGGTGAGACAGGGCGTGGGGTGAGACAGGGTGTGGGGGTGAGACAGGGCGTGGGGTGAGACAGGACGTGGGGTGAGACAGGGTGTGGGGTGAGACAGGACGTGGGGTGAGACAGGACGTGGGGTGAGACAGGGCGTGGGGTGAGACAGGGCGTGGGGTGAGACAGGGCGTGGGGTGAGACAGCGCGTGGGGTGAGACAGGGCGTGGGGGTGAGACAGGACGTGGGGTGAGACAGGGCGTGGGGTGAGACAGCGCGTGGGGTGAGACAGGGCGTGGGGGTGAGACAGGGCGTGGGGTGAGACAGCGCGTGGGGTGAGACAGGGCGTGGGGGTGAGACAGGGTGTGGGGTGAGACAGGGCTGCAGCTTGAGTCCAACTCTGTTCAATATTTACATCAATGAGTTATCGATGTTACTGGAACAATCTGCAGCCCCTGGACACTAAACAATACAGAAGTCAAATTTCTGCTCTACGCAGACGACCTGGTGCTGCTGTCTCCTACTGAACACGGCTTACAGCAGCACCTGGACCTGCTGGAGCGGTTCTGTCAGAACTGGGCCCTGACAGTCAATCTAGCAAAAACCAAAATTATCATCTTCCAAAAAAAGGCCAGATCTCAGATAAACAGACACATGTTCACTCTGGGAAACTCCATCCTAGAACACACGTTACATTACGACTACCTGGGACTGAAACTCAGCGCCTCCGGAGGCTTCGATCTGGGAGTGAATGCACTGAAAGAAAAAGCACGAAGAGCTCTATATGCAATTAAGAACAGATTCTACAGAATACACATCCCAATTAGAATCTGGTGTAAAATGTGTTGATAGCATCATCGCACCTATTGCGCTGTACGGATGTGAGGTCTGGGGTCGACTCAGTAAACACGACTACACTCGCTGGGACAAACATCCCACAGAGTCCCTGCATGCAGAATTCTGTAGAAATCTCCTCAAAGTTCAGAGAAAAACACCAATTAACGCATGTAGGGCAGAATTAGGCCGATTCCCGCTGATTATAGCCGTCCAATGAGGAGAGAGTATCTGCAGCACTGGGACAGTCCGACCCAAACCCAGTCCAGACTACACTGCTATCGGGCCCTAAAGAGAGAGAGGAGGAACCGGCAGAGATGCAGAGACGGTGTGTGTGTGTGTGTGTGTGTTCAGTGTACGAGCAGTGAGGTCGGGATCGAGCTGAACTTCCTCCTCCACTGTCAAAAATATCAACATATAATAAACACCTTCACTGAGATCATCACACACCAATTAACAGATAGTGAGAAAATCATTTTAGACCCCATTGCTGTCCTCGCTGCAGAGTGTGTGTGTGTGTGTGTGTGTGTTTTGTCTTTAGGGCTGAAGGTTCTGCACACACAGAGAGGGAGGAGATGAAGTGTATAATGAGGTTCTCCTCTCATCACCTGCACTTCACTCACTCAGGTAGTGTTGAGTCGTTCATGATCGATCGGTTCTTTTTGAACGAGTCTTTAATGTGACTCAGATGAACGAGTCGTCTCGGAAAGTGATTCATTTATGTTCTACTCGACGCGCATGCGCAAACCATCACAACCCCCCCCCCCCCACGTGAGGTACGTACCAGTGGTTTCCAAACTTTCAAGCCCGCGACCCCTAATTGAAGATCAACAAGATCTCACGACCCCCAACTGTCAAAAACAAGCAATAAACATAACAAGCTGTTCACAGTATTTTGACTACATTTACTATACATGTAAATAATTTTGGTTTACATTTCAATGGGACGGTGTACTGTACTTGTTTTTGGCAGCACAAAAGCTTCATTCGTGTCCTGACGGTGGATACAGATACCCGCAGATCATCATCTTCCACATCATGACGTCAGCTGTATTTATTTTTTATATGTAACAGCGGACAAATACTGCTCACACAAATATGTAGATCCAGATAGAAGCAGTACATCCACTGCTGCATGGGACAACTCGTGTATTCGGTTGCTACGGCAACTTAGTGATACTGATACTGATACTGACTGCACTTTATGAATTCTTCCTCATATTTCCGACGTTTCCTACTTTGGTCTGACTGGGTTTTGCTCTTGTGCTTGGTCCATGTACACGGTTCCGGCGACTCAGACAAACAATTTCCTCATCATTTTTAGATTTGGGAATAACAAATGTCTCCGTCTCGGCAGCTGCGGTTTTCACGTGCACTTGTACGCTGTAGCAGTAACTAGTGGGTCAGTCGCTGCACAGTGATGTCATACCTATGAGTCGCTATTTTTTTAACACTCAATTTAAACACTCAAACTCAATCAGTAATATCTTTACAAATCAGAAAATATTTATTTATAGCATTTACTTGTAATCAGGCCTGGACTAACCACAGAGCGTCCCGAGTAATGCGACGCACATATTTGCGCGCGGTTCACAGGAGGAACATGCAAACTCCACACACACAGACCCTGAGGTGGGAATAGAACCCAGGAACTGGTGGTGCGAGGCGACACTGCTAACCACTAAACAACCGTGCTGCCATAATAATAATAATAATAATACTGTCTTTCACTGACGTCTCACATGTGTTCCTGATGACTCAAAGCTCAGGACTCTCTCTCTCTCTCTCTCTTTCCAGAAGAAGAAGGGAGTGGAGATGGACATGGACAGATAAGAAAGGGGCGGGGCATTGGGGTGACCGTGAAGGCGACTTTAACTCCTATTAAACACAAGCAGCTATGCAAACAGAGGAGGCGCTCTCGCTCGGGCCGCCGCCGCCGTAGAGCCGCTGAGTCTAGACTCCAGATGTGGACGACTGGCCTTAAACATCACTCCAGTGCTGACTGGAGAGAGAGAGAGAGAGAGACCACAAGAATCCTGCAGACCGACACCACAGAACACACGGAGTGTCGACAGACCGACGCCGAGATGCCCACAACACACACACACACACACACACACACACACACACAACTACTCTGGAGTTTTCTGTAAAAAGAAAAAATCCGCAATTTCCCAAATTCACATTTTATTTCTTTCTCATCCTGCTTCTATTTTATCTCCATCCTGTGTGTGTGTGTGTGTGTGAGCAGAAAGACATAAAAAGATGTGTGTATGACTACGCAGAAAACACGACCAGGTTCAGTATTATCAGTTCACCAGACTGTCTGTTTCCTGTCACATGGTAATACCTGTAGGAGTAGGCGGAGTCTCTGGAAAATGTGGGGGCGGAGATTAGTGTAGACACCATTAGCACAACATGCAAATTAAACAGATGTTTAACTTATTTTAACAAAATTAGCTACTTATTGATGTCCAGCTGTGCTGAGAGAGAGGAGATGAACCTCTGCACATCTGGATTTCAGTGTCGAGATGGTGGGGGTACAGGTCAGCTGACCAGACAGGACGGAACTAAAGGAGTAAAAAATAACATAGAAAGTCCTGATGAGGGTCCGAGAGAAATCACAGTCATGACGGGGTTTTTCCCCTCTCGTCTGTTCCAATCAGCAGCATCTGGACCTGTTTCTCACTGGGTCAGGACTTAAGTTAAAAACTGCCCAGGTACCGGGATTGGACCGAAGCAAACAACCAAAGACAAAAAAGTCCTTTAGGAAGCCTGGAGAACTATTCCTCGAGACTTCATTAGCCACCAGGACGTCTGGAGCTTTGGAAGCACAATATGAAGAAATGCTCAGGGGTCAATACTTTTGCCCAGTACTGTTGGTACCCCAGGGCACATGGAGGCAGTTTGTGGAGGTCTGAGGTGGCGTTCAGGCTGAGTGTGGCGCCGCTCGTACAGGTTCACGAGGACAGCGTGAAGGTTTGGAGACGACACCGTAACATCTCATAATTAAAGTGTAGCGAGTGGGCAGGAGATCAAAGAGTGTGATGTCACAGAACCCGAGAACGAGAACCATCACAAACTTCACTTCAGGACGATTCAGCACGTCCTGAACCTGGGACAGGGGACTGAAGGAACCGGGACTGAAGGAACCGGAACTACTTTTACTGAGTCACTGTAGCGTGTGAGAGAAAGATCAAAGAAACATAAGAAAAGATTTAAGAAGAATATTTATATATTTTTTATTTACATTTATTTACAGATTTGTAACTCAAATGGACATGTACTACTAAACTTGTCTGTGTCTGTGTGTGTGTGTGTGTGTGTGTGTGTGTGTGTGTCCTGAGGGCTTACAGACTCCCTGGCGGCAGCATCTGACCCCTACTATGACCTGTGACCCCTCAGCAGAGTGTGTTCTCACACTTACACACAATACATTATCCAGTGTGTGTGTGTGTGTGTGTGTGTGTGTGTGTGTGTATGATTACTCATTAGGCCAGAGCAAGTCAATTAGTTAA
>CM060117.1:745000-760000 GCA_030522415.1 Channallabes apus | reverse complement strand
CTGTCCCGTACTCAGTAAACAAAACAAAAACTCAATTCCACCAGTCCAAGTTTTCAGAAATTAATATTGAGTTTGTCTACGTCTGCCAGCTCTGGTACAGTAGGTGTTTATAAGTAGGTGTTTATAAGTAGGTGTTTATAAGTAGGTGTTTATATGTAGGTGTTTATAAGTACTTGTACAGTAGGTGTTTATAAGTAGGTGTTTATATGTAGGTGTTTATAAGTAGGTGTTTATAAGTAGGTGTTTATAAGTACTTGTACAGTAGGTGTTTATAAGTAGGTGTTTATACGTAGGTGTTTATAAGTAGGTGTTTATAAGTAGGTGTTTATAAGTACTTGTACAGTAGGTGTTTATAAGTAGGTGTTTATACACCTATAGTAAGTACTTGTACTGGGACTACATGCAGCTAGAATGGAGAACTTTTTTCTCCAAGATGGCGCCGGTGAGGTCGGCTGCCGTCACGACTGCTCCGACCACCTTTTCTTTGTTTTTGTTCTTTAAGCTAGTTTTCAGTGTTTTAAAATCGGCAAAATCACCACCATTGAGTACATTAGGTATGATAGAGACACTCTTGTTTCTATTGGTATACAATGTACTCACAATTCGACGTTTTTAACTCCGGATCCGAGCTGGCCGAGTGAGATCCTGAGGGAGAACAATGGACGCGACGCGAAGCGACGAACCCGAGGGAGACGAGCTGGTGTGAGGAACCGGCTCAGGACCCGTGCACACCGCACACCTCTGCCTAGCATCCTGCTCGCCAACGTCCAGTCACTGGAGAACAAGCTCGATGACCTCAGGGCCAGGATAAAGTTCCAGAGAGACATTCGGGACTGCAATCTCCTCTGCTTCACCGAGACATGGCTGAACCCAGCGGTGCCAGACCACGCCATACAACCAGCCGAGTTCTTCTCGGTTCACCGCATGGACAGGACGCGGGACTCGGGGAAGTCAAGAGGAGGCGGCGTGTGCTTAATGGTGAACAACAGCTGGTGCAACAGCGCGAGCGTTGTTCCTCTTACACGCTCCTGCACACCAAACCTGGAACTACTGTCCATCATGTGTCGTCCATTTTATCTTCCACGGGAGTTCACATCGGTCATAATCAGTGCCGTTTACATTCCTCCACAAGCAGACACAGACAAGGCCTTATGCGAGCTGCATGAGGCGCTCACACAGCACCAGACACAACACCGGGACGCTGCGCTCATTGTGGCTGGGGGATTTTAATAGTGCCAACCTCAAACGCGCAGCGCCGAACTTTTATCAGCACATCACCTGCCCCACCAGGGGCGAAAGGACACTGGACCATTGTTATACCACGGTCAAAGACGGTTACAAGGCACAATCTCGTCCAGCGTTTGGTAAATCCGACCACGCCGCCATTTTCCTCATGCCAAAATATAAACAAAGGCTGAAACAGGAAGTTCCGGTCCTGAGGGAGGTTGCGCGCTGGACGGACCAATCGGTGGCCGCGTTACAGGACGCACTCGATGACGCAGACTGGGACATGTTCAGAAACAGCTCCGATGATGACGTCAGCGTGTTTACGGAAGCGGTTGTGGGATTTATTGAAAAGCTGGCAGACGATAAGGTAGAGAAAAAGACTATCAGAACGTTTCCCAACCAGAAGCCGTGGGTGGATAAAACCATCCGCGACGCTCTGAGATCTCGCACAGCTGCCTACAACACGGGACTTGCGTCGGGGGACATGGAACCGTACAAGGCTGCGTCATATAACGTCCGGAAGGCGGTGAAAGAGGCGAAGCAGCGCTACGGGAGAAAACTAGAGTCACAGCTTCAACAGAGTGACTCTAGGAGCCTGTGGCAGGGACTAAGAACAATAACGGATTATAAAGCACCAGCATCCGGTATGACGAACGCGGACGCGACTCTGGCAGACGAGCTGAACACATTTTACCCTCGCTTCGAGGCTGCAGCTAAAGACGCTAGCAATGCTAATGCTAACGGCGCTAATGCTAACAGCGCTAATGCTAGCGGCGCTAACGGCTGCAGACAGGAAGACACAGCCAGCACCGGGAACGCGCTCATCATCTCCGAGCACGACGTGAGGAGAGCCTTCAAGAGAGTGAACACCAGGAAAGCAGCAGGACCAGACGGCATCTCAGGTCGTATTCTCAGAGCCTGCGCAGACCAGCTAGCACCTGTGTTCACTGAGATATTCAACATCTCTTTATCTCAGTCGGTGATCTCCACATGCTTCAAAGAGTCCATTATTGTTCCTGTTCCAAAGAAACCACATCCTGCTTCCCTCAATGACTATCGCCCTGTAGCTCTCACCTCAGTAGTGATGAAGTGCTTTGAACGCCTTATCAGAGACTTCATCATTTCTTCACTACCCGACACACTGGACCCACTACAGTTTGCATACCGTCAGAACCGCTCCACAGACGATGCAATCTCTCATCTCCTCCACACATCACTCACTCACCTGGACACGAGGAAAGGGAATTGTGTTAAAATGCTCTTCATCGACTACAGCTCTGCTTTTAACACAATAATTCCCTCCACACTCACCACCAAGCTGGAGCACCTGGGACTGAGCTCATCTATATGTCAGTGGATCTCCAATTTTCTGACTGGCAGACCACAGGCAGTAAGGATGGGCGGACATGTCTCAGCCACACTCACCCTCAGCACTGGAGCCCCCCAGGGTTGTGTTCTGAGCCCCCTGCTGTACTCTTTGTACACCCACGACTGCGTTGCCACTACCAACTCCACCTCCATCATCAAGTTTGCTAACGACACCGTCGTGGTCGGACTGATCACCAACAATGATGAGTCGGACTACCTAGAGGAGATTGGAAATCTGGAGAACTGGTGCCAGAGGAACAATCTCCTCCTGAACGTCAGTAAGACAAAGGAGCTGATAGTGGACTTTAGCACAAAGCAGGAGAGGAACTACCAGACCCCCGTCATCAACAGGAGCCCAGTGGAGAGAGTGGACAGCTTCAGATACCTCGGTGTTCACATCACGCAGGACCTATCATGGTCCTGTCACATCAGCACCGTGGTGAAAAAAGCCCGGCAGCGTCTCTACCACCTCAGACGCTTGAGAGACTTTAGACTGCCCTCCAAGGTGCTCAGGAACTTCTACTCCTGCACCATAGAGAGCATCCTGACGGGAAACATCACGACCTGGTTCGGGAACAGCACCATGCAGGACAGACGAGCTCTACAGAGGGTGGTGCGATCAGCCGAGCGCATCATCCGCACTGAGCTCCCTGACCTACACTCCATCTACAGCAAGCGGTGCTGGACTAAGGCCAGGAAGATCGTGAAGGAGCTCAGTCACCCCAGTAATGGACTGTTCTCTTTGTTGCGGTCTGGGAAGAGATTCCGCTCCCTAAAGGCCAACACAGAGAGACTGAGGAGGAGCTTCTTCCCGCAGGCGATAAGGTCTCTCAATCACACAATCACACCACAAACACAGGACTAATAACATCTTTTAAGCTCACAACACTGACTGGACAATCATGGACACATTCATACACACTTGCACTAAATACTCATACATCTGGACAATTGCACATGTCACCTCCATGCATACTTGCACAACCACTGTCACTTTAATCCTATATTTTTGCAATATTTTATTATGCCCTTATGCACAGTTAATTTTACTAGTTAAATTTATTTCTTTAGTATTTCCTTTTTATTGATTATTTATTTTACGTACAAGCTTTTATTTTCTTTTTTTAAGGTCACTGGCGGTCGTATAAAGCATTTCACTGCATATTATACTGTGTATGATTGTGTATGTGACCAATAAAATTTGAATTTGAATTTAGAAGTAAACTTTTTGATTGTGTAAAGCTGCTTTGCTACAATGTCAATTGCTAATAGCGCTATGCAAATAAAATTGAATTGAACTGAATTGAATCGTTCACACTGTAACTTTAGATGTTGGGGTTCGAACCCTGAATCATCCAGTGAGTAGTACAATCAGGGCTCGATTAGAGGGGGGATGCAGGGGGGGTGTCTCCCCCCGCTGTTGAAAAAAATGACAAAACCCAACCCTTCAGCTTCCCCCTAACTATCCATCCCCTTTAGATTAATAATGCTGTGTATTATGTAATATTTGTCATAAAAATGAAAATATTTGTATAATATATAATTACAGTATATAATCAAAATTATATTACACTCCCAGAACAGAAATGAACAAAGGATTAGGATGGATTTATCTGAGGTTACATTGCTATAAGATTAGGGGTCAATGGGAGCTCAGTGGTTAAGTGGACATTTTGGTCTGACGGATCTGGGATGAAGAAATCAGGACATGTATTCTTATAAGACTGTACCATCTCCCCTCCGGCTGCGTAAACACCTTCAGCAAAAACCCCAGAATGAGCAGCTTCATGGTGAAGGTGAGGCAGAGTGCGATAGGGGTGATAATAAGCAGTGAAGCTCAGAGTGAGGCAATAAATACACACGAGCACAGAAGGGGCGGAAGAGGCAAGGCTAGACAGGAAAATAAAAGTAAACAAATAAAAAATAAACAAGAAGGTCTTTGTACAGGTGGTTGACCTCTTTGCTCTATACAAGCATGTACAGGGGTCAGCAGGTACAGTATGAGTACAGTAGTAGGGCTGCTGTTAGAAAGGTGTTGTTCTGTAACATTGGGCTGCGTGTGACGTGAGCTGGCTGTGTGGACAGCTTTTACCTGAAGTTAGCAAAGAAAGGTGAGTAGCTCAGTAGATACACTTTTTTATACAAAATAGTAATAATCATTATAATATCAGCCAGAATGGCTGCACAGTGGTGTTGGGGTTAGTACTGTGGCCTCCAGGGGTGAGGGGTCGATTCCCATCTCTGGTCTGTGTGTGGAGTTTGCATGTTCTCCATGTGCTAGGTTTCTTTCCTCCTGGTACTTCGGTTTCCTTCCACTGTCCAAAGGCAGGCTGATTAGGCTGATGGTTTTCACAATGTATGTATTGCATGCAAGTTAGATGCTCAATCTCAAACCCAGCCCTAACTCAAATACAATTGAATTGAATTGATCACACCGTAACTTTAGATGGCCTTTCTGTTCCATCAAGTGCAACAATAAAAGACCTCGGCGTGATTATAGATTCCAGCCTTTCATTTGAAGCTCATGTAGATAATATCACCAGGATAGCATTCTTTCACCTCAGAAATATTGCCAAGATAAGAAATATATTGTCGCTAAACGATGCAGAAAAACTAGTTCATGCTTTTATCACTTCTAGGTTGGACTATTGTAATGCCTTACTGTCTGGTTGTTCAGTTAGGTGCATAAACAAGCTTCAGCTAGTCCAGAATGCAGCAGCGAGAGTCCTCACTAGAACCAGAAGATATGAGCACATCACCCCTATCCTATCTTCACTGCATTGGCTCCCTGTGAAATTTCGCATTGATTTTAAAATACTACTCTTGACATATAAAGCATTAAATGGTCTCGCGCCGCAGTATCTGAGCGAACTGCTAGTGTCTTACGATCCGCCACGCCTACTTCGGTCAAAGGATGCAGGCTGCTTATCAGTACCGCGTATTATGAAAACTACAGCTGGGGGCGGAGCTTTTTCTTACAAAGCCCCAAAATTATGGAATAGTCTTCCAAATAGTGTTCAAAATAAGGTGAACCCTGAGTGACGACTCTATGCAGCTAGCAGACGGTTGGTTTAGCCTGTCTGTCTGCTCCCTGGCCTGGGCTCTGGATTGTCACCGATTAACTAGACCTCTACTGAGACTATGAGCTATACTACAGGAAATGAGAGCAGCACCTTCCCGAGTGGGATGGACACCGTCCCGCCCTAACAGGCCAGCTTTGCCCTCAAAGGTCTTTTGTAGTATATGTAGCCCACATTATTTTTGGAGCACCACCTGGACATCCAGCGGTTCAGCGACCATAACCTGCTGTAAGCTATGTCGCCACGTCTCATTGGGATGGGACCAGAGCATATTACTTCATCGGACATCGCCTTCGCTAATTTAAACACCTCTGTAAAGTTACTCTTACTAACCTCTGACTGACGAAGGCGTATATCATTAGCTCCAGCATGTACCACTATCTTAGAGAACCTGTGCTGTCCTAGAGCCCTAAGATTACCTGCTATGTCCGGTGCTCTGGCTCCCGGGATACACCTAACCACTGCCGCTGGCGCCCCTAAAGGTCTAGCTAATGTCACGTGCCTCAGTATAGAGTCTCCTATAACCAGAGCTCTTTCAGGTTTCTCAGCGGGTGCATCACTGAGGAGAGCAAACCTGTTGGACACGTGAAGCGCAGAGGAGGTGTGCTCCGGTGGGCTAGCCTTAGCGTTAGCTTTGGCTGAACGAGTATGCCGCCGAGTCGTCACCCACTCGCCCCGCTGTGAGGGCTCTAATGCCGGAGTCGGGGGCTGTTTATCTCCGCCTGTGGCACCCAGACTGTCCGCTGACACAGTCTCAGTGTTTAAGTCTAGGCTCAAAACCTATTTATTTAGCCAAGCATTTTTATAAATAGATTTGCCATAAGTTAAAGGAGCAGATCTGGGGGACTCATGGACGTAGAGTATTATGGTGAACTGGTATGTTTAGATGCTGTCTTCCTCAGTCTCATTTGATCACTCAGGTTTGTTGACGGTGAGGTGATTGTTAGCTTTACATCTCAGTTCCCCCTCATGCTTGTGTTTCCTTCTGGCTCCTCCCTTTTAGTTATGATGTCATAGTTAGTCCTGCCGGAGTCCCTGCTTGCACTCTACAGTAAATATACATTCACATTATACATTAGGTGACTGTGACCATACCTAATTGCAATCTCTCCTCCTCTTCTCTTTCTCCCCCTCTTTCTCTTTCCTCTCTCCCCCTTTCTCTCTCTCTCTCTCTGTCGAGCTACACATGTGGTTCCTGAGCTGCCAGTGATCCAGACTCCCTCTGCCCTCCGGACCTGTCTGATCCATCCTGGTGCCCGGTTTCTGGTTGGCGGTCTCATCGCATGGATGCCCCGTGTGTCTCTTTGGGATGCGCCTGGTGTCTGGGGATGATTCTATCTACTTAGAAGACGGTTCTGGCCTCGACTGGTGTTGTCAGCTGTTTCTCTGAGGACTTGACAATTCGATAGTTCAGGACTGGAACTTTCTACAAGTCTATCTGAGTCTCCAATAACTACTGGACTCCATTTTAACATCAATTAACATCAACTATTATAGCTGAACTGCCTGCTCAGTGGTAGGTGTTTCGCCTGCCATGCGGACGGCCCGGGTTCGATTCCAGCCAGTGCCCACACCCCAGCCACTGGATACAGTGCCGGTCCCAAGCCCGGATAAAATGGGAGGGTTGCGTCAGGAAGGGCATCCGGCGTAAAACCTGTGCCAAGTTGTAGTGCGGACTGGATATTCCGCTGTGGCGACCCCTTATCGGGAGCAGCCGAAAGACCAACAACAACAAAAATTATATCTGAACTGCTGCCACCTAACACACAGTATAAATGCAGATCATTTCCTGCTATCTGTTTCACGCAGATGAGGATGGGTTCCCTGTTCAGTCTGGTTCCTCTAAAGGTTTCTTCATATTACCATCTCAGGGAGTTTTTGCCTTCAGCACCGTCACACTCGGCTCGTTCATCAGGGACGATCTGATCATTCTGATTCACACACACACATCTCACACACACTCACATCTTATACACACTTACATCATTCTTTTGATTCTGTAAAACTATGTTGCAACAATGACAACTGTTAAAAGTGCTATAGAAATAAAATAAAATAGAATTGAATTATGGTGGTCTTTATGGTGTCATTTCTGAATGAGAATGCCATGAGAGCTTGAGTTTGTTACTCTCGACAGCTGTCTGAAATGAACAGTTTTTATTTTCATTACAAATCTGCGATTGTGTGATTTTTATGCATGTCTTTCTCTCTTGCTGCTTTTCTTATAGAACTGAATAAAATTTTTAAAGGGTTGTTTCCGAGAACAATCGACCCTAAACTAGTTTATTTTGATCAGTGTGAACGCAGTCGTTCATGAACAATACAGCGTACTCAGAAACAGATGTTCTGAACAAACGTATCTGAATGAGGAAGTGGACGGCGGTCTAATGGGACTCAGTTAGTAACCCAGTAACCCAGTGTACGGATCTATCTAACTTCACTGCATGTTTACACCTCGCTCTGGATAAGGGAGTCTGACAAATGTCTAACTGTAGACGCGACATCATCAGTGCCGTCTGTCTCCTCACCCGAAATCTCGCCAATCTCACCTTCTGACCTACACAGTCACAGCTGATACAGTAGGAAAGCACACGGGAGCGTCACGCCCGACATCTTCCCTGAAATATCAATAATATTAGGCATAGTGTGAAGTTTGACTTCCTTGTTCTTTTCTTCTCCTTGTGGCAGCTCACAAACCATCTATGTGCATTACTGCCACCTGCTGTATCGGAGGGTGGAATGGGGGAAGCGATCGGTCAGTCATGCTCAGTGTGAACACACCCTTAATCTGCGAGGATGAGGAGCTGATCTGTGTTCAGTGTTTATAACGAGCTGCTGGAACGTTAATGACAACACGAACTGACTTTAACTATAAACACAGAACAGCTATGATGTGTTTAAAATAATCATTATCACTTATAATGCTGCGGTGAGAGAGAAGTAAAGCACTCACAAGTGACTGGTAGATATTGTTAGAAGTACTCTTAAAATTTTGCTGCAACACTACACACACACACACACACACACACACACACACACACACACACACACACACACACACACACACAGCTGTGAGCCTGCATGTCATTGTAAGTTGATGTCATTGTTTATGTCGCATCTTTCCGTCTGGGGCCGTGACCATGAACACACACACACACACACACACACAGTCCTATTGTTATTCCTTTGTACAGCCATATTGGGACAGGTGTGTGTGTATGTGTGTGTGTGTTTTGCTACTCAGCAGTAAGACCAAGAGTGATTCCAGTTTTACTAGATTATGCCCTTATGATGACCTCCTAGTTTCTGTGTGTGTGTGTGTGTGTGTGTGTGTGTGTGTGTGTGTGTGTGTGTGTGTGTGTGTGTGTGTGTGTGTGGCACATGTTTACACTGCAGGTGCTTCTTATTGTGAAGCGGGTACAGGACCACAGGGCCGGATCCTGTACACCTGACATCAGGTGTGTGATGTGGCGGATGTGACACTGATGGAGACGCGAGTTCTCAGGTCTCGAGCACATGTTCAGGTCACATTCCTCACTAACGTTCCTGAGAAAGTCTTCCCCCATCATTGTACCTTAGTGTTCCATGTGAAGGGAACAGAGACGGAACTGGACGTCAGCTTGGTTGTGCCAGCTTTACTTTGGGGAGCGGAGACAGTGACGGGCTGAGACGAGGTCTGTGTGAAAAGGGAACAGGGGTCTGACGTTATGAGACATGTGATCTGTGTGACACGCCCTAGGAAGGTGTAAACAACAGTTTACATAAAATCACAGTTTTTAGTACATCCTTATATAGTGCGGATTGGATCAGTGGATCAGACTGTAGATATATACAGTGGACCGGACCACGACTATCTTTTATAGAGTAGATTGGACCAAATATGTCTTATACATAACAAATATCTTATATGAAGTGTATCGGACAACAGATATCCCTAACCCTAACCCTAATCCTAACCCTAATCCTAATGCTAATCCTAACCCTAACCCTAATCCTAACCCTAACCCTAACCCTAACCCTAATCCTAGATCAGACCTAGATCTTCAGGTAAACGCAGTATAAATGCCATAGACTAAACTGAACATCCTTTTCTTTCAGTGTTTTGACCTGTGTGTGTGTGTGTGTGTGTGTGTGTGTGTGTGTGTGTGTTATATCCAGAGGTGGAAAGTAATGAATGATATTTACTCGCATTACTGTAATTGAGTAGATTTTTTGTGTACTTGTATTTTTTTGTAGTTTTTAAAATCTGTAATTTTACTTTTACTTAAGTATGTTTTGTTTAAAGTTTTGTACTTCACTACATTTTAAATCATATTCGCTACTGAGTAAAAAATTCATTCATTCATTCATTCATTCATCTTCTATACCGCTTAATCCTGTGTTCAGGGTCGCGGGGGACCTGGAGCCTATCCCAGGAGACTTCGGGCACTAGGCGGGGTACACCCTGGACAGGGTGCCAATCCATCGCAGAGCACACACACACACACTCACACACCCAATCACACACTACGGGCAATTTAGGAACGCCAATTAGCCTAACCTGCATATCTTTGGACTGTGGGAGGAAACCGGAGTACCCGGAGGAAACCCACCAAGCACGGGGAGAACATGCAAACTCCATGCACACAGAGATGGGAATCGAACCCGGACCCTGGAGGTGCAAGGCGACAGTGCTAACCACTACACCACCACGCCGCCTGAGTAAAAAATAAATATGAAAAATGAATGAAATGAAAAGAATGAAAAAATAATAAAAATAATGCAACGGGGAAGGAAACAAAGCTGCACCTGGAAACTGATTGATTGATGGAGAACAAACGTGTTAAATTCACATGAACGATGGAGACGAACAGATGTCGGTGATACAGACACAGCTGGAAGTGAAACACCAGAGGTGGAAAGAGTAATAAAATTTTGTACTCAAGTACAAGTACTGTTACTTCAGTGAAATTTTACTTAAGTACAAGTAAAGTTACCATTATAAAAATCTACTCAACTAAAAGTAAAAAGTAGCTCATTAAAAAATTTACTCAGAGTAAAAGTTACCGAGTTACTTTTTTATTTTTATTTTTTTAACAGCGGGGGTGGGATGAGGCATTCTAGCGTAGTTCAAAAAAAGATGAGCAGATATAAATCTCAAACTAGTTGTTTTTAACTGAAGGAACACCTTTGCGTAATAAAGCTGTTGTCTTTCTTGTGCTTGAAAATCAAAGTGGTCACTTAAATATGGTGTTACGTCCCAGTCTAGGGTCATACAGCAAAAGAATGGTTCAGGGTTCTATTTTAAACTGTATGGAAATGGTGGTATATGGCAGAAAGAACTAGATCCAATCATTAACTGATGAAATAATGAGGTTTGTATACACACACACACACACACACACACACACACACACACACACACACACAAACACACACACACAACAGGAGGAGGATCAGATTCAGGATGGACCCAGGCCAAAATAATAAACAAAATGGTATTTATATTTAGTAGCTAGATTACCTGCAAAAAAAAAACCACACAAACAAAAATACAGGTACCTTCCCGGACTCCCTAAACCTATATAAACTATATAAAATAGAAACCTAAGCTAAACTATATAAAATACCTGGCTCAAAAAAGTCTCACAGTCTAATATTTCACTGGATTGTTTTAGCTATGATTAAGCTGTGGGACTGCTTTGATAAAATTATATATACATAATATATATAAGGTTATCACCCCCCCCCCCCCATCATTCCATACAATAAGGTAGTCAGCTATCTTCATTTTATTGCCACATAACATCCTGAGCAAATACAGTGGTGTGAAAAACTATTTGCCCCCTTCCTGATTTCTTATTCTTTTCCATGTTTGTCACACTTAAATGTTTCTGCTCATCAAAAACCGTTAACTATAAGTCAAAGATAACATAATTGAACACAAAATGCAGTTTTTAAATGAAGGTTTACGTTATTAAGGGAGAAAAAAAACTCCAAATCTACATGGCCCTCTGTGAAAAAGTGATTGCCCCCCTTGTTAAAAAAATAACTTACCTGTGGTTTATCACACCTGAGTTCAATTTCTGTAGTCACCCCCAGGCCTGATTACTGCCACACCTGTTTCAATCAAGAAATCACTTAAATAGGAGCTACCTGACACAGAGAAGTAGACCAAAAGCACCTCAAAAGCTAGACATCATGCCAAGATCCAAAGAAATTCAGGAACAAATGAGAACAAAAGTAATTGAGATCTATCAGTCTGGTAAAGGTTATAAAGCCATTTCTAAAGCTTTGGGACTCCAGCGAACCACAGTGAGAGCCATTATCCACAAATGGCAAAAACATGGAACAGTGGTGAACCTTCCCAGGAGTGGCCGGCCGACCAAAATTACCCCAAGAGCGCAGAGACGACTCATCCGAGAGGCCACAAAAGACCCCAGAACAACATCTATAGAACTGCAGGCCTCACTTGCCTCAATTAAGGTCAGTGTTCACGACTCCACCATAAAAAAGAGACTGGGCAAAAACGGCCTGCATGGCAGATTTCCAAGGCGCAAACCACTTTTAAGCAAAGAACATTTAGGCTCGTCTCAATTTTGCTAAAAAACATCTCAATGATTGCCAAGACTTTTGGGAAAATACCTTGTGGACCGACGAGACAAAAGTTTAACTTTTTGGAAGGTGCGTGTCCCGTTACATCTGGTGTAAAAGTAACACAGCATTTCAGAAAAAGAACATCATACCAACAGTAAAATATGGTGGTGGTAGTGTGATGGTCTGGGGTTGTTTTGATGCTTCAGGACCTGGAAGGCTTGCTGTGATAGATGGAACCATGAACTCTACTGTCTACCAAAAAATCCTGAAGGAGAATGTCCGGCCATCTGTTCGTCAACTCAAGCTGAAGCGATCTTGGGTGCTGCAGCAGGACAATGACCCAAAACACACCAGCAAATCCACCTCTGAATGGCTGAACAAAATGAAGACTTTGGACTGGCCTAGTCAAAGTCCTGACCTGAATCCTATTGAGATGTTGTGGCATGACCTTAAAAAGGCGGTTCATGCTAGAAAACCCTCAAATAAAGCTTAATTACAACAATTCTGCAAAGATGAGTGGGCCAAAATTCCTCCAGAGCGCTGTAAAAGACTCTTTGCAAGTTATCGCAAACGCTTGATTGCAGTTATTGCTGCTAAGGGTGGCCCAACCAGTTATTAGGTTCAGGGGGCAATTACTTTTTCACGCAGGGCCATGTAGGTTTGGATTTTTTTTTCTCCATAAATAATAAAACCCCTCATTTGAAAACTGCATTTTGTGTTTACTTGTGTTATCTTTGACTAATAGTTAAATGTGTTTGATGATCAGAAACATTTTGTTTGACAAACATGCAAAAGAATAAGAAATCAGGAGGGGGGCAAATAGTTTTTCACACCACTGTAAATTCCCAAATAAACTCCCTCTTCCAAAAATAAATGGCAGCCACGCCCCTGCTACTAGTGAGTGCACAGACATACAGTGAGATTATCTATAAATATGTACAAAGACCAACCAAACCATAGGGACAAAGCAATAATCAAAGTCAATTGGAGGCAAAAATTCAAACCGGAATACACAACCAAATGTCAAAACACCAAAATCACAACCTCTTTCATCTTTCCCGCGTCTCTCTCCAGTCGCGCTAGTCGATGACGTCACTCTCAGGGCGGAAGCCCTGACCGACCGTGTGGAAGGTCAGGTGATGCCGATGTCAGAAAACCTGGAGTGGAGTCTGGAGCGGCGCGCGACCAGGACATGATACACACACGCGGCGCAACGGAGCATTTATACAAAGCATAATATTTGTATTATTTTAGCATTTTCATTCATTTATTTTTTACTCAGTAGCGAATATGATTTAAAATGTAGCGAATTACAATACTTCAAACAAAACGTACTTAAGTAAAAGTAAAATTACAGATTTTTAAAACTACTTTAAAAAGTAGAAATACACAAAAAAGCTACTCAATTACAGTAACGCGAGTAAATGTAATTCGTTACTTTCCACCTCTGTGAAACACCAACAAACTCTTATGATCTTATAAACCCCTGGTCATATTTAAGCCAACACTTTGATTTCAAGCACAACAAAGGCAACAGATTTATTATTCAAATTCAAATTTTATTTGTCGCACACAGTACGATATGCAGTGAAATACTTAGACAACTGCTCGTCACCTTAATATAAAAGACTAAAGAATAGGAAATAAATATGAAAAATGAAATAGAACGTAAATTTAACTAAGAAAGAATAAAATTAAAATAAAATAATTGTACAGTACAAAATACACAATATAAGAATAATATTATATTTATGGAAACGTGTTCCTTCAATTAAAAACAACTAGTTTGAGATTTATATCCGCTTGTCTATTTTGTTACATTTTTCCAGTTTGGACATGTTGTCCAATGTTGTCCCCCTGTCCACAGTGTCTAATTCCTGGCCTGGTTAGACAGAGAGAATGAGTCCTGTGCTCCGGCTTTAACACACACTGCGTCACTTACTGAGTGTCTTCCTGGTGTCGCTGTAGCGCCCCCTCTGTTTGAAATTGCCTAGTGATGCTTTGGGTCTGCTGATGTGACAATAAAAGTGATTTGATTTGTTTTGATTTGAAGATGAATGTCACTGTGAACACTTGGATAAACAGCAGGATATTTCAGCTCAAACCCGGGTTTCCTCTACCAGGGGGTTACGATTTTACATAAGATTATAAATTCATATGTGCATCTGATGAAAATAAACACCTTCACTTATTTATTCCTCATAATCCCTGATGTCAGCCAGAGCCATAATAAACCCTGTGGTGTGGCATGAAGATGGTGTTCATCTCTGAAGGCGTCTCGAGTGAAAATAAAACTAACTCAAAATACCTGAATCTATTATTTTGGAGGGTGCCAATAATTCAGCACTAGTCACTCTGTAGTGTCACAGTAAATCACACGCAGGTGGTGTGATCTCACTAACTCCTCTGGCACGTGGCCTGAAACACACGCTTTCATCACGGCTTTCACGTGTCTCGAGTGCAGCTTTGAAGGCGTTCATGGCGGTTTTAGTGGCGTATGTAAACACGTCAAACGTCTCGCTGAGTGAAACAGGAACTCACGTGAAGGTAGACACACACACACACACACACACACACACACACACACACACACCTGTGAGGAGACAAAGGTCAGATGCTACACAGCAGGTTCCCACGCGGAGGTACTGAGGAATGTGAAGCTACAGCTCACTAAACACGTCTCACTAAACACGTCTCACTAAACACTTTCTCACTAAACACGTCTCACTAAACACGTCTCACTAAACAC